>CAEGAE010034085.1:0-12087 GCA_903067095.1 Girardinus metallicus | reverse complement strand
ATATATAAATATATATATATATTTTTTTTTTTCTCTAATTTAACTAGCCATTGACTACTAGAACTGGACAACCATGCTTTAGGTCAAAGCATTTTTTTATATTTTAAAATGACCCAGTAATGCTAAATGCAAAGGCAGACCACAAATTTTAGATTTTTTTTTTTTGTGAAAATGCCAACATAACTCAAGTATTTTGAACTTACACATACTCTCTTTTTTTACTTTTTGTGTACAACTAAAACCTAAAAACACATCATATTCACCTTCTTGTACTTCTGTTATTTTAAGATGAGCATGAGGCCACTACCATGCGGTAGACTCAGAAAATTTTTATGAAAATCTGGATATGTCCTTTTTGTAGCAAGCTTTTTGTTGTTTTATGCTTACTCTTCACAATTGCATACATTTGGACACATGGGATCATATATACAAGTTATAACAAAAGCCTTATAATCCAGCATCTTCCTGTTTTAAGAGAAAATGCCATTTCAAACAATGGCATTTGGGAGAGAGAGCTAAGCATGACTGACAGGTTTGTTCAAGCAAGCACTCAAGAGTATTACTTCATTTGTCAAACTCCACCACAACACACAAGTTCACAAATTCACAGACTACTCCATTAGCTGTTCAGAGCCATCTGTTTTTCCTTGTCGAGGCCTGATTGTTATCCCCCAGGACTGCTGCTGCTGCTGTGTGGCAAGAATGAGCTTGAGAGTCCAAAATAAAAACAGCTTTAAATGGTGCAATATGAAGTAATAGCCTGTTCTCCTCGCTGTCATGGGAGCTCTCAATAAAGTAAAATTTTTTGGTCTTCATAGACGCAACTAGGCTCATGGAAACTGAATGAATCTGCTTTGTCTGTGCTCCTCCTGTTGCGATGACCCAATTGTGAACACATCTTTTACACTTACCTGTGTACATGCACATGCTGCCACTCAAATTTTTTGTTAATTTGGCATTTTTTGCCACGCTTCCTCAGACAGAAAACAGGTGTTAAAATCTCAGTATCATGCTGCATGCACAGATTAATGTCATTGCATCTTTCTTTGCTGCCATCCTTTTTTCCAATTTTTCATTTTGTTGCTTTTGTCTTTGTTGTGTCGGTGGGTGGATGAAAGAAACAGCAACGATGCTCAACTGAGTCTTGATTGAGCATATTTCTCCTTCCATCTTGCCTAGTCTCCAGAGGCCACACAGCTTAACGAGACAGGAAAGATATTTCCATCCAGCTGACAAACACAAAACAGATTAGTCATTTGGGGATTTAATGCAAGTCTCCAGAGTTGATAAAATAACAACCTGTCTGTGCTTCTTTTATAGAACTGCTGAAGTTCTTAGCTAAAAAAATCAACGCCTTCCTGTGTTGCTTATTCTGATCGTTAACAGTTTTAATTCACAATAGCATCATGCAGGAATAATAACATACTAGAACAGAAGGCATGACTTTGATGGCAACATGTGAATACCAGCTGACTCATGGTGGGAGTTACTTCCCAAACCTAAATATAGCACTACTATGGAGACTTCCAAAATTATGAAGAGTCCCTGGTTCTTTTTTAGCTTGTCTTACATACAGTCACACATTTCAGAGGACTTGTATTCCACAAAATTTGAACAAAATACAGGAAAGTTTGTTGTTTTGAAGCAGAACTTTTTTAAAAAATGAACCATGACTTCTGACTGAAGCCGCTCATGTGAAATCTCCTATGTGGGGAAATGGGAAAGCAGTAGTTAAGCTGATCCAACACTGTTTGTGCACAGTCTGATGTTATCTTGTTTTGATTCTGGCAGAGCTGCCACAAACGGGATGCCTCTTAGCGAAAGGGACAAGAACAGAAGAAAATGTCAGCGCCTTCCGAACCATTCATTCTTTCTCTTGTATCAGGAGCAGGACAACAAATGTTGGCTACCAGGGGAAATCCATCTGCAGTGCAAGTGGCTGGTTGGCCAGTTCCTGAAGGGATTCTGACTTTCATGACATCATAGTTTTTAAAAAATGAGTAATGTTACAGATAATTTAGTTTTGATTACATGTGATAACAGAGGGGCAGGACTCAGATAGAAAGGAAAATGTAAAAAAAAAAGAAAAAGAAAAGAAAAATCAACCTTATGTTGATTTTCCAAAAATACTGGTACCCGTTCAGTCCACAAAGTCCTAAGCTAAATCCATTAAACTACAAAACTGGCGAAACTTCAAAATTGCTGTTTGGCTGAGCAAAAAATATTTTGCTAAGACAAATGGCCAGAAATTTGGTAGAGATGCACTTCAGAAAACTTGTAGCTAAATGAAGGTTTACAGAGTTTTGACACAAATGTGCTGAACACAAATCCACACCTTACTCTTCAGATTTTATTGACAAAAAAATAAAGTCAAACCATGTGTACTTTTTTACTTCACAATTCTGCCCTACTTTTTTGAGGTTGTAATGGGCTTTGTCTCTTGCATGGCAGCATTTAATTATTTTAATAGATGTTGTAGACCAATATCTCAGCCTTTGCTATCCCAGCTTCTTTTTTTGGTCCTGCATCTGTCATTTTGCCCTAGTAAAAAAGAAAGTCCAATGAAAGAAGACTGAAAAATAAAAAGGAATACAAAACTCTAACCTGCCTTTGCTGCGTTAAGCCACGTTATTTCCCAGCTACTGTGGATTACTGTATTTGGCATCACACCCAAATTATGCAGGGAAAGACTAAGATGACACAAATCAGCTCAAAGCTGAAATCACACAGAGCCATCAAACAAACAGAACCAATCTGTGTTTGTGTTTGCTGCTTTCTTTAGTTTTGATCTGGACATTTGAATAGCTGTGCGATGCCATAAAGCCTTCATCACCTCAAATAGGAGTGAGATAATTGTGTATTTACAGTCTCAAATGTTTTAAGTTTTTTTTTTTTTTTTTATTCCTCACTTTTCCGGCTGAGTCTCGCACTTTCTCTGTTGTCTGAGCAATTTATTCTCGCCATAAAGCCCGTTTTGACAGGCAGCAAGCCTCTGAATAAGATAGCTGATGTCTTCATTAGCACTGGTTTAGATTATGCATCTCTCTTTCTCCCTCCCAAGCCACCAGCAGCACCGACGCTCCGCTGCGCCCATCAGCCTCACTCTGCGTGTGAGGCGCCATCCCAACTGCTGAAGCACTAACTCATGTTGCTAATTAGCTGACAAATACTCCACAGTTCCACTGAGGAGCTGGCAATTTAACCACAATAATATTTGTATACTTGGGCAACCACTAACAAATATGCAAATATGCATTTGGATATATGCATTCAGATTTAACACATTATACTTTTGTGCATTCATACGGCAATAAGAGGTACTGTGCTTTAAACACTACATAAGATTTGCTTTTACTTCAAGGTGATTTAATGAGAAGATCGAAAGGACATCAACAAAATTTGCTCCGGGGCCAAAACATTTCTAAGCAGACAGTGCTGGGGTCAACATCTGATTAGCCGTGACAATGGTAATAATGCATCTCAATGTGTTTTATTCATGCAAGATTTGCAGGAGCAAACAAACAGCAAGTACTATGCTAATTTATTTTTTTTTTTTACCTATTTCTGATAATATAGTGACATAAATTCAATTAAAATAAAGATAATGCTTTCTGAGTTAGAAAATACTGATTCTCAGAAAAAAAAAAAACACAACAGCTTAGTGCTGTCAAAGTTTGTTTTGACACAAACCCAAAACAATTAGATTTAGAACTGTTGACACAATTAAAGTGTACACATACTCAATTTGGAAGACAACCTCACAGAAAACTTTACACATGTTTGAAGGTGATACTGGCAAGACATTGTTTTTGCAGCTCAAACTTTGATTCCTGGCATTTAAGCACTTTCTGTTGAGCCAACTGGGGTTAAGTGATCAGCAGTAGATACATCTATTTTCTGCTGTGCATATTCTCTGCTGGGATTTCTAAAGTCCAAGTCTAAAACAATTGCCTAAATTGCTCCTCAGAATCCACAAATTGGATTTGGAAAGTTTACAATTACTCACAAACAAATCGTAACGTCCAAAATGACTGTGTGGTTCATAAATGTGCATTTTTACTTTAGCATCTGCACTTTGATGCAGCTTTTATTTTTTTGACTTGTATATTATCGACCTTTACTTAATCAACAGTGCGCATAGTAATGTGAAATCCTTAATGGTGACACCAGCAGTGATCACTATAGCAACATCACTTTTTAAGAGTGAAGTTTTATGAAGTTATTATCATTAACAGTTAACTTCCCTGGTGTAGAAGAGTGTAATATTGAAAAGTCAGAAGGTCTCAGAGTAGATTAAGGAATTTCTGTGATTTTAGCAATTTAACAATTTCTTCCAATGATGATTTTTTTTTTTGTTACTTGTTATTGTACTGAAAATCTAGCTGGTCAATGTCTACTAGCATAGCACTGCTTTCCAAGGACATAAATATTCAATTTGCATTATTTTAAATGCCTACAATTAACTAAACGATTGTAACAATGATAGTGACGATGGTAGGAGTTTTCCCAGCAATCGTTGGGTTGCCTGTTTGATCCCCACTCTGTCCGCTTCTGTTAGTGTGTCCTTGGGCAAGACACTTCACTTGTCTCACTTGCTGGTGATGATCAGAGGACCAGATCAGACTGCCCCAGAGCGGCTGTGGCCAGCTAACCAGTAAATGGTCAGAATTAGCATGTGAATGGGTGAATGACTGAATGCAGTGTGAAGCACTTTGGGGTGCTCTGGACTTGATAAATGCTATACAAGTACAGATCATTTTACCATTTAAAAAGTTTGGTCCATCTGACTCTTGGTTCCAGAACTATGAGTATTTCTTCGCTTTCCCACAAGCTATCAGTGATATGGCAACTGTCAACAATAAGGACGGGAACAATAGCCATGTTTAGGGTAGCTGGAAAGGAAAACCAGTGTCCCAGTTTCAAGTGGTTTGCAGATTTTCTTCCAGGATTGTCCAGTATCTAGCTCCACCTGTCTGCCCGTCAACTTTGATCAGCTTCTCTGTCCCTGCTGAAAAGTAACATTCCCATAGCATTATGCTGCCACTGCCATGTTTCACTGTTGGGATAGTGTGTAGCATTAGCTTTCCGTCAAACATGGCGTTTTTCATTCCCGACAAAAAGTCAAATTTGGTCTCATCTGGTCAGAGAACCTTCCTCCACATGCTGTCTGTGTCCCCTACATTTCTTGTGTCAAACTTCAATGGGTCTACTCATTTCATCAGATATTATACTACTACTTAACTTATTTTGTGGCTGTAACATGAGAAAACGTGATAAAGTTTAATTGTTCTGAGTAATTTCGCAAAAGCTTGCTTGTTGCATTACTTTTAAATAATACTCTCAGCGTCTGATTCTCTAATTCTTTTAAATGTAGATGAGACACAAGACAGACTTACAGTCCCTGACAGTGGAGCGGAAAAAAGGAAATGAACAGGATCAACAGAGAGGAAGCAGGAAAGGAACAAAGGCATCTGTTGTTGAATCATGCTCTCAATCATGGTCTGTGGCTGGACCAAGCTCCTGAGATGTTGAAAGATGGGTGAAAATGTCAAACGCCTGCACCCTTGGTGATAACCCAGTTAGCTTTAATTTCAATTAACTGCAAAAAAAAAAAACAAAAGAACATGCATTTACAACTCAGAGTGCAGTGTGACTGGAGGCTTGAAACGATTCAAATTTTCACAGTACCAGCAATTTTCTGCCCAGCTGAAATCGGAGTGGATTTTCCTTTGAATAGAAATTATGACAAATAGAGTAAAAATTGATTTGTTGTGTTCGTTATGGCAAATAATTACAGTTTACAATCTTTCCATGTAGCCTGCATTCAATTTATTGAACAAAGAAACACTAAATACTTAATAGCCTAATTTTAGATCCAAATGAATGAATGCAAATTGTACTTGTAGCTAAAACAGCTGTCTCTTCAATGCCTAGATCTGCTGTGAATGCAATCAACCAGAAACAGAGTGATGAATAGAAGAGTAAAAATGCAGTATTGCGTAGATTATTGTTAGCTTCATTATAACTCCTACTTTGCTCTGCTATAGACCTAAAAAATAAATACACCTACATGCGGACTTGGACCAGACTCTGGGTCTGCCCTGAAGGCCCTTATGGTGTCACCCTGCCAAACCTTTACGATGTGACAGCCCTGCCTGCCACCGCATTCCACAAACCAGCTGCTCACAAAGAGCAGGAGGGCTGCCTGAGTGAGAATGAAAGAGACAGAAATGCTGACATTTCAACATGTGCTGTTTTCACCTGCCTTGATCGGTATCATGAAGCGACAGAAATGCTGACATTTCAACATGTACTGTTCTCACCTGCTTTGATCGGTATCATAAATTCATCAGAATGCAGATTCTGATGAATTTACATTCTGAAAATTTATTTTCTCACAGATTTACTTTTAACATTCCCATGGAATAGGTTACCATGGCAACTTTGGAGGTTGTAGTCAGATTCTCCAGTTAACTGACATAGGCATGACTGTAAACTAGATGACTAGTGGGACAATATTAGGGCAGGAGGCTCAATCTATTGCACCACTCATATTTTTTTTAAAATTGCAACTATCCCACAACCTTCCAATAATGAAGGTTAGAGCTGAAATGTAACGGCTTAGATTGAAACATAGCCACGTAAGTCCCCTTCTCAGTACAATCTCAATGTGTTTGACATACTTTGAAGAAAATAATTGGCAGAAAATTTTAGTCCCTGGTTGTACAAAGCTCGGAGAAATGTGCCCCAAGGAATCCATCTTTAGCTTTAAGAAAAGATGGTACAGACTTTGGCTAGTTGAATAACAATGCTTGATGCACATTTCAGATATGTATTTATATTAAAAACAAAATAAAAACATGCAATTAACTATCTATCACATCAAATCATAATTAAATTTATTGAAGTCAAGTCAATATTTATCCAAAGAGCACTTTTAAAAACAGCCAAAGCTGACAAAGTCAACAATGGTTGATAAATACCCAAATATACAACAAAATACAGAACAAAAAAAGAGACAAAAGCACTGGGGGTTTTGGTTTTAATGTCACAAAAAGTGTCTCTTTAGTCTTATGTTTTCTCTTTTTGCTGTGGATATAATAAGAAACAAGATTTTAATGTAAGTTTTTCTTGATTTGTTCTTTGGAGGAGAAAACCTTAAAATATAAAGGCACAAACAGAACACTACTTCAAAATATGCTAAAATGAGGAAGACAATCTTATTATTTGCCATTCACTTCTTCTGTCATGCCACACATTCTTCCATCTCTGCTTCCTCTCTCCTGCCAGTAAATGGCTGCTGTTCAGGATGTCCCTGCATCTTTAAAATGTCACACAGTCTCTGCTAGGGGCAACTCTGCATGCTTCCAAGCTGCAGAGGCTGATTGTGAATCCAGGTCCTCTTCTCTGTCAGATTGGTGGTAACTGGTTATTAAAGAAAACATCACAAAAAAATACATTTAAACAGATTTTTGAGTCTACTTTTTTTCAGAAGCGGCAAAGATTATAGCAGTTTCATAACTTCCAACTGATTAGTTTTATTCATCAAGCTTTTAGCTTTTGATTATCAGTCTACATGTGTCGCGATCCAGGGGTGTTTTAGAACTTTCATTTGTGTTTTGATCATTTCCTTGTTTTAATTATGTTGCACGAGTCTTTCCAAACTCATCTAATTTCTCTCTGTTAGAAATGTGTTTCCATATTCACCCATCCGTTTGTGTCTAATTTCTTTGTTTATTCTTGCATTCTGTTCCTAATAAATTTGAATTTATAATAGTTTCTTTGAGTCTTAGTTCATTTTTTTAGTTAATTAGTCCCTCCTCCTCAGTTTCCCTGTTTCCCTCCTGTCACAGCTGTTCCTCTTTGCCTCTGATTAGTTAATCTGGTTCCTTTGTCATTTTCTACCCTTCCGTCAGTATGTAAGCTCCTGCCTTGATTGTTCCAGCAAAGCAACTCATCGTTGTTTTGCAGGGTCCTTTCTAACCATAAACATGACAGCATCAGAAAAGGATCTACCAACATTAAACGGTTAATGTTCAGGAAGTCTTCAAGCCCACCTGCAACTGTCAGTCAGGCGGAGGGCTAATAACTGGTTGCACTCAGTTACATTTACCCACTTCACTAAATGATAAATATGCTTGTTTTAACCAAAAATGGTCACTCTGGAAGTACTGTTTATTATTCTAACATGCATGCATTACCTTCTTTAAAGATTTGCTTCAAAGATTAAAAAAAAAACAGAGGATTTGACAGTTCTTTGAATTAAGAGATGGTTTATTTTTACATATTTTATTGTTAACGGCACCAGAATCTGCACATAATGTTATATTATATGATTTTTCAGAGGACTACTTTGTTTTATTCCACTTCAATAAAAAAATATATTGATGTAGTGTTACTCTTTAACTGAGTCAAATCTTTGGCTACCTACCTCTGCTCCCAGCTATTCTACTCTGGGAGAAAGCTCACCAGCAATATAGGATGTTAATTTAATGCCTTGTTTACAATCACTTAACAGCAGATGTTGACTTATAGGGCAGTGTTTCAGCTGAAAAAAGATTATGATATAATAAAAACCATTTTAAAGACTGTATCACCATTCTGCCTAAACAAGCTGCAGAAGAAGCTCTGATGCAGGTTTCACAGTGAGAGAAATCACAACAAGCCTTTCATCCCGTGCATCTCTCTCCGCCACAGCAGGCCCATTAGACGTCATGATGCAGTGTGCAGTAATTGGTATTTCTGTTGGTAAGCAGCTTCCTGCCAAAGCTGAGCTCCATGCTGTGCTGGAGACTGATATCAGGACTGCAAAGAACTCCTGACTGAGCCTTTACAGCAAGAGACTTATCACTCAGACAAACACCTCCCATGATAAAAAAGAGAACAGAATTCAATCGTACATTCTGCTCGCAGAGATTTGGTTCAGTCTGTGTCTCACATCCTGCAGTGGAAGCATCTCTGTATGACGATGAAGCAACAATAACTCCCCTAAAAGGATAATAGTTGTTGCATACTTAATGTCATTAGCTGAACAGGAGGTAATAAATTAACATTATATTAAATGCTGTGTGTTATCAAAAGTGGCTCCTCGGTTTACATAGATGGCAGCAGGGCGCTTGCCCCTTTGATGTGGTAATAGGATGTTTTGGTTTCTATGTGTCTGGTGTGTTTTAACGGTGACAGACATTCCCAACAGTTACTACTTCAAAATCAATTAAAACCCTTTTGCAAACAGCCACTGCCTGGTTTAAAAGGAGCCAAAGTAATTCTCTCTCCTTGAGACCTACGCTCAAATCATTTGAAGAATATGGACCAGGAGGAGTGGAGATATGAAGTCCTGAGGGAGTGAGAGAAAAGTCCTGAAATCAGAAACTTTTGCTGCATAATGAGCTTCACTTCATGTGTGCCACATTCACTGAAGTAAAAGCATGTGCGTATGTGAAATGTAGTCCAGCTGGATCAATGTGAAAGCTCAGCTCTTGAAATTTGTTGTATTTTTTGTAGCACAATTTCAGTGACAATTACAAGCTTGTGGACTCTTGGACTTTTTCCTAATTACTCCAGACTAACCAGCCCCAAAAGCTGATCAAACAGCACTTCCGGTTGACTGGACAGGGGGGGCGTACACCTGTCAAAGATGGCGGAGCAAGCGGAACCGATACTTCACCGCCACACTGTAAATCTAAGGATTGGCAACACTGTGAATTTTACAAGAGAATCGGATAGCTTGATAAAGCAAATGCGATTTGCAAAATGTGCCATGCTGCTGTGAAATACACTGGAAGCTAATCTTATGTCTTTCTTGAAACGGTGACACAGAATGCATGGAGACGCCACCGTATCAGTTCAACGTCTTCAGAGTCAGATTCACGTGGTTCTTCTTCCTTCTACTCCACGCATGGTGAGGTTAGCATTTCATCCTTTTCAGCGGACAATTATCTATTAAGCCATAACAGATAGTCTAGGCCTCTTGTATGTTATAATTTACTTCCGGAAAGTGTGCACATGCGCACAACGCTGGTGGGCAATGTGACTTTTTACATACCATCCACAGCCGCGCTGCCGTTGAAACCTATAGATGTAGGCAGTTCTTAATTACGTGCAGTGCGCCATAGCAAAGGGGAAAATATCGCAGAAAAACCACTGAAGAATAACTCAAAACCACTCGTTTTTTCTTTTTTTCCCCTCGCTATCTGTGGGCTATACTACGCGCAGAGTCATTGCCATAGCAACTGACAACAACGCCACTATGTGAATCAGTAGTCACACAAAAAACACTCAAACATTTCCCTCACAAAGACTGACATATTTTTTGTAAAAAAAAAAAAAAAACCTTATGTAAAAGAGAAATTAATTTGTAAATGATTGAAATTTGAATTGCTTTATTCATTTTTATTAATAAACAAATAAATATAAACATATTTTTCAGCCAAGTTAATTTCAAAATGTATATGATGCGGACATAAATCTTATATAAATGAATTGCTGGTTAATGAGTAGGAATCTTAAATGCATTGGATTATAGCTTGTGAATCCAGACGTGTATCATATCGGGTAGAAATCAGAGATTTTCCTCCCTCGTATTGAGGCTTTTAAATTCTAATATCCCCAAATAAAATAAAGTAAAACCAGTTATTCTCAGTCATAGTTGATAAATACAATACCTGCATAATTTTGTCTCTGTATGTTCCATATGTTCTGTGAAGCCCTTAAGAAAACATTTGTGAACAAATAGCGTCATGAAGACAAAGGAACACAGCAGGCAGGTCGGGGATAAAGTTGCGGTGAAGCAGGGATAGGTTGCATAACAGTTTCATAAATTTTTAATATTGAAAGTATATGGAGCAATCACAAACACATGATTTTAAGGTTGCCTTGGTAAACTGACAGGCTGCCAAAAAGCCTTTGGTGACCCTGTTAGGAGCAGCAGAGAGCAAAACTCAGGTGACAGAATCTGTTGACAGGACAACTTCACATATCCGTCCTTTAGGGTATGTGACTATAAGAAATACCGTGTTAACGAAAGACACAAGAAGACCTGTCCTGGAATAAAACCATATTGAGGTTGTAAAATAGAGACTAGTTTGGAGGTTAAACTTTCCTTAGAAAAACAGCCCTACATACACTTAGAGGTCAAATCATATCCTTGTGTTAGAATGACACACTCAAAGTCCACACCCAAAAAAATAAAGAAACTCAGAGTCAGTGGGAGGTCTTGAAGTGTAGTGTTTGCAGACACTGATCATCCAGTCACACTCAGCTTTAGCTATTTTCAGAGTAAAGAGGAAAATCACTCAGTCTACAGATATACAAAGTTGCTTACTGTAAAAGTAAGCAGCTTAAAGACTTTCAGTTGTAATTGCAGATGTTTTTATTTTCAGACAAGTCTGATGTAAGTTGTTAATATTAGCAACAGTTAACAGTCAAAACAAAAATGTTGCAATAACAAAGTAACTGTGTTTGCACAATAAGATTAAACTGGCACTTTAGCTAAGTGCCACAAGAGTTATTAGTGGTTTTATACAACCAAGGGAGAAAGTCAAGACTTGTGAACTATTGTATGCCATAATCCACTGAATGACGGTACCCTGTTTCACATGAGCTTACAGAGACACTGAAAACTGAGGTGTGTTTGCTCAGGCAAGCTGAAATTTACAGCACAGTCAATGCATACTAGTAAATGCCTTCATGTGTTGCTGTCTGTATGTCTGCAGGGTGTTTGTTGCATCTCCCTCTACAGCCTATGTATACGCAACAAAGGTCTTACAGCCTCCAGGAACAAAGCTATAACCCCACATACCTGTTTCTCGTCCCAGAGGGACACAAAAAGCAGAGGAGGCTGAAAGGTATGACAGGGAAAGTGTTTTGCCTGAGTGTGATACCATGAGACAGAGTTTGCGTCACAGGCTTCTGTTACTCATTGTGGATACACATTATGTCCATCTAAACATGTGTGTGCGTATGTGTCTCTTTGTGTCTCTTTACCGATGAATATGTAAGTGTGTTTGTGCACAGCAAAAAGCCCAGTGTTAATTTAACTCCCACAGAGTTGATATTAACACTTTTTCAGGGTTTATATAGTCCACA
>CAEGAE010034083.1:0-22868 GCA_903067095.1 Girardinus metallicus | reverse complement strand
TCTATCTATCTATCTATCTATCTATCTATCTATCTATCTATCTATCTATCTATCTATCTATCTATCTATCTATCTATTCGTCCGTCCGTATCATTTTGCAAGGCAGTGCATGTGTCTACAAATGAACAGCTCTGCTTTTGTTGTGTTTCTGTTATTTTCATGAGAAGGTTAACACATATTGATGTGGCTTTAGTTTTATATCCAGCTTCCAGAACAGACTATTCTAGAAAAGCAGCTAAATAATGGCTCACTAACATGTGCAGCTCGGCCTCAGCCGCACAAGCAGAACTGGAAGTAATTTCTGCATCTGTTTTGTCACAGCTTTAACTGCAGGCGTAAACTCAGGCTGATCCTGAGTTTACGTCTGTTTTCTCCGTCCCAGGTTTTTCTGTGAGGAAGTGTGCGAACTGAAGGAAGCAATCAGAGGATCTGTGTCAGACTGAGGCACGGATTAGTCCGAGCGAGGGGAGCCTGCGTAAGACGGTGCACCGAACAGGGCTGCTGCAGTGAGCGCGTAAACCACAGGGGCCAGAGCCCGAAATGTTGGGGGGAACCTCGCATCAGCCGAGTCTACCAGATGGAAACTCCTCCGCAGTTATAGAGCACTTATGCAACTCAAATGATGAATGAGTAAAATGATCACGGCAGCCGCTTGAGAAAGGAAAATTGCTAGTGTCCAGACGGTCGAGGTTTTCCTTTTTCAGACATCCCATGTTGGATTTTCCGTCACTGTAAAACAGCTCATTGGGGTAGACCCGTCTGGGTCAAAGCTTTGCCCCGTTTCACTTCTCCAGGAGGAACAAGGATTGTAAATCCTATGAGTGGAAGCTTACTATGAAAACGACCCACTTTCACATGGAGAGAAATTCAAGAGGCAAAGATGTTAAATGTGATGCTTTCTGGTCTAATCTTAGATTTCTTTTCAGCATTAAAGAGAAAAGTCTGTTGGCGTGTCTCCGCAAACAGACAAAAATATCATGAATCAGCGTTGACATTAACAGGAAATGACACATGTAATTAGTAAAGATTTTAAATTGAGAACAAGTGGGATCGTAACTGAACTCATTTCTTGCATTAACATCTTAAAGGTGTAGTGCAATGCAAGTTAACCAATGCTATAAATGTTCTAGTGTTTAGTATTTGCTTATATTTAACACTTGTCCACATTCAAATCCGGCCCGCCATGGCTTTTAAAATGGCCCTCTAGAGTCCTTAGGGACACGTAACTAGAATCTTCAAGATAACAGTTCTTTGATTAACTATATTTCTATCAATCAAAGGAAATCTATTTTTATCTGTATACAGCCAGATCACATCAATGTGGAAAGATGTTTGATATATTAATGTTAAGAAGCACTTATTGAATCCAAAAACAGCTATTTATTCATATATTGGCAGTTTGTGGTTTTACCAATACATTTGGGGACAACCGGCCCTTTGAGAATATTCATGATCATGATATGGCCTAAAATAAAAATGAGCTTGACATCCCTGCTTCAGAGGTCGTCTGTGGAGAACATGGGTCCTCTGAGATCCCATTGTCTAGCAGTCTTACCCGATTTGGGCTGACGTATTTTATCAGCATTTTCTCATTCCTAATTATTCAATTAAACCACGTTGAAGTAGAAACGTGTCTCAAAGTTGCAGGATATGGGCCCTTGAGAACCAGAGTTTACCACCTGTGACTTAGAATGAGCTAGTGAGAAATAAGTCAGTCAGTGTGTTTATGAAGCACATTTAAGACCCAGATGGCAAACTGTAGAAATGACAGAGACTGACTCTTTTTCTACTGTAGTTTTTAACTTGTGTGCAGGTTAAGAACTATAGTGGAAGAAGACCCAGAATAGCCCTGAGTACCAGAAATAACCTAAGAATCAATGTTGCATAACTGTATTGAGTAGACGTTGACTAATATGACACTTTGTTGTTTTAAGGCATTGTTTTAAATGCCTTGTTTTGTTGGCCTTCAAAACAAGTGTTACATTGTACAAATTATTTAGACATTTTTTGTACATGGTAGGGGAGCAGTATAATACAATATCATCTGCATACAAGTGAACAATACCACAGAAAACATCATAATAAAAGAGGTTTAAGGTCCAACTGGAGCGATGCCTGAGTTTTAAACACAAGGATGTTGCCATTCGGATAAATGAAAATGTTTCCAAAGTGAAGCAAAATTCAATAAACAGTGTCCTTGTTAACACAACAAAATCAGTCCGATCACATACTTCTGAATAGTTCATCAAAGGGCATTACGGTGGCAGCTTGGACTTGCTGACATGGTTTTTGTTTGGGCGGCGGTGGCACGTAATTGTGCAATAAGGAATCTATTTCCTTCCTGCCACAAGCTGAGATCTCTGGAAAATATGTCTCTTCTTTTTCCAAATTTTATAAATGCACTAATAGGTTCCACCAACATAGAAAGTGCTTGCATCCGCAGCCAAGAGGACCTTCTTTTTTCATTTAACAAGATCCAGAATGTTTGTAGTTTAGTTTCAGTGTCGTGGTACACAAAATAATAGGGTGTTCCTTGGTGGGTACAAACCCATGAAATTGAACCACCTCCACTTGTCAACACTGTTTTTTTCACTGGGTCGTATTCAGGTTTCCATTTCAGCCTTGCTGTATTTCAAAACTGCACCATCACTCTGTATGTATAATCTGCTCAGAATGGATGCACAGAGGCTATATTTGGTAGTCAAAACAAACTGAAATAACCCTATTCAGCATTTCAGCTGAAAGCAAAACTGACCCCTCCCATTACAACTATATTCATAACAACAACAGCCTGCGTTTCAGGCTCCACAATCTCAACACACCCGTGCCCTCTTTTACTCAAATCGAGGGGGAAAAAGATGGGTCGAGTCCAGGCCGTCTTTAAGTGCTGTGGGCGGCTTTGTTAAATTGGGTTTGGAGGCATTAACTGGTATCATCTGGGATCATAGGGACAGGGAGGGAAGCACATTCCCAATGCTTTTTTAAGACTTGTGGGTGTTAAGACAAATCAAAGCATTCCAGGCCCATTGAGCTATAAATAGAGCCAGAGGAGGGTGTGTGTTCATGCTTTGCAATGCCTTTGTGAAGGGCTTGTCACTGCTAAAATCCAATGTTTACACAGAGCAATAAGACTGCGTAGTAAACAATTCGTTTGCAGCGGCTTGTTCGTTATTTGGTGTCACTCCACATCTCTCTTCAGCGGTTTCTGTTATGTCAAAACATCTTTCTGCATCTATGCAGGCTGCGTTGAGGGGGCGTTTGGATCATACATGTGTTCAAACACGTTCCTCTCATTAGGTCCTCCTACCAGGGCTTCCCTGACCCAGGTGACCCTGTGTTTGATGGCAACCACCTTTTCAAATCTTTTGAGAATTGCGTTTAAGAAAAATAACTCCAATGTCTTTCAGAATGGAGCACAAATGATTTTAATAAAGCAGTTGAATCATGGGTGGATGTTAAGTACCCAAATTGGATTTTTTCTCTTTTTTCTTTAATTCACATAGTGTCATATTATACACAGCCTCTAATATTTGGACAGATGTGTCTAACCCTCTGTAGGCATCAACAAGGTCCTGGCATAGCACAGGCTGAGTATTTGGCCTAAATCAGTTTATATGTTTCCAACTTGTAGCCAGACAAACCCTCAGCAGGATCCAGCGCCATGTTTGGCAGCTGTTACAGTGTCTTGACCTCTTCAGTCATTGTTTTTTTCTCTTTCTGCAGGTTTAGAGGCAGACTTCAACAGTGTTGACTGTTTCCGTTATGTTGCTTTCCCTCCTTTACTCTGGTCAGGTCAAGATGAGCTCAGGATTAAAATGCTTTAGGATTTTTTAAGTGAAAACGGTGGAAGCCTTTGTTTCTAGCAACATGTTTCCATGCCATAATGCACAGTGGGTGTTGTGACAGTGGGTGGTGTGTTCTGAAGCAGCTTCATGATAATCTACTTTTCTTTTTTACGCCGTTCTACTGAAAACCTGATTTATGATGTTTCCAAACTGGAAAAATAGATTCCCCTCTTAAAGTGATGGAGATAAAACACAACAAGATTGCGATAATTAGACTAAATATGCTACAAAACAGCCTTAATCTGCTTTTATTTGAAGTTCGAAAACCATATGCATGTAAAAGGGAGAGTAAATTGCAGAAATCACTTTGACTTGAACCAGACTGAAGGCATTGAACCATCCAAGGCTGCATAGCTGCCCTCAATACAAGAATAAAAACCCAGAATATTGATGTTAGAGGGCAGCTCTGTTGATCCTGGAGTGACATTCTTATTTTCATGGACTGATTTACTTCTGTAGCGACTGTTATTGAAAAAAAACATCAATAACTGATGCATTTCATCAGTGAAAGAAAGGGAAGCAAAGAGGACAGTCTGTAGTATTAATGAAAACAGGAAATATTTTGAGTGCATTGAAAAAAGAGGAGGTTTTATGGCTGCAAATCAAACTAAATCTCAGTCTCCTCTTGGCTAAAAAAGCAATGCAAGCATCAGCACTTTTCTTTCCAACCACTTCTTCCAACAAATCATAAGTTTAATACAGGAATTTTCTATTAACATAAAGGAACATAAGATATTAATCGTATTTTATAGCTGATAGTAAATTTAAGAAATGCACAGCCTAAGTGTAGAAGATGATTCAGGCGAAGACTCTTGGCACCGGTGCCTCCCTCCTCTGGTGAGAGAAAGCCAAACATCCAGCCTCCTCGTTCTGCTCCACCATCATCTGTAACCCACACCTCATCACAAACTGAAGTGGAATCAGATTAAAAGGAGCAGCTTCTGCACAGGAACTGTTATTGACATGGTGTCAGCTCAAACTCGACCGCGGGATGCAATGATTGTGGAGAAGTTCAGAAAAGAAACATTTTCTAATATCCTTCACATAGCATGCTTCTGGCCGTATGATCTACGCCTTTAAAATGTGCAGTTCCGTTTTCTAGGCTCAACTGAATCTAACCTGATGTGGAATGATTACAACTGTAAAGGTTTTTAGAAAAAACCTTTGAATTTATTGTGGATTTTCTTTAATCCACACATGTATCACTAATATTGGTTAAATGTCCCTTAGCAAAAAGAACCTCAAACAGCTTTGGTAGTTCTAGCTGGATGGTTGAAAGCTCATTTAAACCTGTTGGCTCGGCTCTCTTTTTCACCACAGCAGTCATGCCAATCCACCTATGGATCCCCCGCTCCATTTTTCTCTCATTCATGAATAAGACCTCAACTAGTTAAAGTATACTGTGAAACTACCAGGTTTACTTGTGGTTACCAATGGTAGGTAAATAGATCTCGTTGAGATAAAAAAAATAAATAAATACATTCAAGCACCTTAAGCATTCTCTACAAGGTTCAGGTGAATGTAGAAAATTCTTACTGGAAATTCATTGTTTCAAATAAAACAGGGGTGTCCAAAGTGTGGGTTGGGGTCATTCTAGGCCCCTGGATTAGCATTTATTTCTGTGGCCTTAAACTGCAATTCAAGATTAGTACAGATTTGCCGAGTTCACACGTGGTTTATTCAGATGGAGGCTTTTTTTATTCTTAATGAGGATAATATTATTGCAAATAAATTGAAAATAATCAGGGCTTCTACTTTGTTCTTGATTTCATTGCAAAAGAGAATCTAGTCAGAAGCATATTCTGGAGCTCCCAGATCAGCTTGTAATGAATGAACAAATACAGCAAGATACAGTTTCAAATAAAGACTAGAACAGATCCTGGTCTAATTGCTTAGAATATACCGTGTTCCAAATTATTATGCAAATTGTATTTAAGTGTCATAAAGATTAAATTTTTTGTTGTGCTATTAAATTTATAGATGGTATTGTGTGCCAGGACTCTTTGAATCACTAATTAATTTCAGAGATCTGGGTTGATTAGTTTGTCTGGTGAGCTCAATGAAAGGAAATCTACTTAAGAAGGACGTTCCACATTATCTGTTAGACAAATTCATTGGATAAAGAGAGAAGCTGCTAAAATGCCCTTACAAAGCAGCAAACAGTCATTTGAAGCTGCTGGTGCCACTGGAACCTCCAGGTGGAGGATCCTCCAGAGGCTTGTTGTGCATGAATCCACTATTCGGCCACCACTAACCAGAGCTCACAAGCAGAAACGGTGGCAGTGGGCCCAGCTGGACATGAAGATTAATTTTCAAACAGACTTGTTCACTGATGACTGCTGGCAGCCCTGGATGGTCCAGAAGGACGCAGTAGTGGGTTGGTGGTGGATGGCCACCACATCCCAACACGGCTGTGACGTCAGCAAGGAGGTGGTGGAGTCATTTTTTAGGCCAAAATCATGGCGAGAGAGCTGGTCGCCCCTTTAGGGTCCCTTAAGGTGTGAAAATGACATCAGCAAAGTATATGGCCTTTCTGACTGATCACTTTCTTTCATGGTTCAAAAAGAAGAGCCAAAGCTTCAGTAGCAAAATCATCTTCATGCATGACAATACATGCTGCAAGGAATCCCTCTGTGTCATTGGCTGCTATGGGCATAAAAGAAACTCCTGGTGTGGTCACCATCCTCCTCTGACCTCAACCCTATTGAGAACCTTTGTAGTTTCCTCCAGCAGAAGATGTGAGGCTGGGATGCAGTTCAGATCAAAACAGCTCTGGGAAGGTTTTCTGACATCCTGCAAAGAAATTCAAGCAGAAACTATCCACAAACTCACAAGTTCAATGGATGCAAGAATTGTGCAGGTGATATCAAAGAAGGGGTTCTATATTAACATGTAGCTGGGTCTGTTAAGATGTTTTACTTTGAAATAGCGTTTGATTTTAATACTTAATGCTGAACATTTGAAGAATGGCCGTTTGCAGTTCTTTATAATCCATAAAATGTTTTGAAAATCTGCTGTGCATAATAATTTGGAAGAAAGCATTTTGAGTTTTTTATTTTTGAAAAAAATACTTTTCTCATTGGCAGATTTTTTCAGTAAAATTTGATTTATACAGTAATAGCACATGACTTGAAAATTATACTGACCATCATTTGCATTGACCTTTTAAGAAAATCTGAGAAAATATCACTTGCATAATAATTTAGAACACGGTGTAGATTAAATGTAGATATTTTTTAGTTATCTTTCCATAATTGGCTTTCTTTTATTAATGTAAACAAGCTCAATCATTCTTAAGTTTGGGATGTACAACAATTTAAGGATCCCTCCCTGTAAAACAATTGAAAGCTCCATTATATTTAACTAAAATATTGCGTGCTTAGTTTATTGTAAATAAAATAAAAAAAAGTCTGATAACTACTAAAATTTAGTGATTTAAATTGTGAAAAGTATTACAATTTTTAGGCCCATTTTTTTGACGATTTTGGCTCAGGTGAGAAAAAGTTTGGACACCCCAGAAATAAATCATTACAAAGCTTTAAAAATACATACAACTTTTGAAATAATTTCTCATTTCCATCTATCTCACAATAATGAGCTACTTTGATTTGGTTCATCACATTAAGTCCAACCTGAATATTGATATATAATTTTTTTTAACTTAAATATGACTTACATAAATAAGTGAAAAATAAAAATATAAAAGGATAAAATCATCCACAAAAATAGCAAGAAAAAACCCCACATTTATTAATGATCACAATATTGACATCAGCACATTTCAGTTTTTTTTGTTTTTGTTCCGTTCCCTTGAGTGCAATCAACAAATTAAATAAAACATAAGCTTTGCATGTACAAGCAAACCATTTTTAGTATCATTAATGCTTTACACTTTAACATAAAAATATTCCAGAGAAGTTAAAAATGTGCAAACAGTTTAAAGAATTCAGGTTTTAGTACAAATAAAAAATCCAGTCCTACATAGCAAAAAAAAAGACTCAAAATGGCACAGTTTGTACAAAGTTTCATGCTTAGTTCCCTCTTTTTTTAACACACAAAATAAATACATGATAAACGATGTGTGGGCATGTTACTGATAGGTGGGAAATATTTACAGTTCATCACAACATGAGTGAAATGAATCTGAGGTGCTTAGCATCACATTAGTTTCTGTTAAAGTGCAGTATTTATTTTTTTACTTGATCCCTTTTGTTAATTCACAGATGTTAAAGTAGATGAACTGCAAAACCAAAATCCTACGAAGCATTTTTAGTGCAGTTTCTAGTGTAAAAACCTTGAAACTTGAAAAAAGAAAAAACTAACTTAGAAGTAGATTTTCAGCAAGATATATGAGCCTGTCAAGCCAATAATTCCTTAACATTGATGAAATAATTACTAATTCCACTGGAAGATTATTTTACCTATAACACCATGTTCTAAGTGAAATAATCTTCCAGTGGAACTAGTATTTTTTTCATCAATATTAAGGAATTGTTGACTTAAAACATGCTCGTATATCTTTCTGAAAGGTAACTAGCAAGTTAGCTTTGTTTATTTCAAGTGTTCTAAAATATTTGCACTATAAACCAGAGAAAAAAAATGATTGGTGAGATTTTGAGTTTTTGCAGTGTGGGACCCCCAAGGACAGCGACTCAGTCACTGGGGTATATTTTCAGCTATGGCTTTGAGTCATCATGCAGGGCTGAGTGCGCGGCCGCAGTCGGCCCGCCACATTAGAGGTTGTGTGTAGCCCTCCGCCAGGCTGCACGTCGGCAGAGAGGCTCGCCGGCGTTCGGACCACTCTCCACAAACACCAAGTCACGGTCCAAACAAAGACGGCGGGACAAATTTAACATCAGACACCAGAGGTCGTACTAAAAAAGGAGGCACTGCCACCTCCGTCGTGCTGAGCTGTAGCTTTGGGGGTGACGCATCAGAGAATACATAAGTTTAATCATGTCTCTGTTTAGCAAAGCCCATGTTGTAAAACCATTTCACTTTTAGACTTTTAAACCTTGAATTACGAGTTGCTGTTTGAGGAGAACGTGAATCAACTCCTGAGATAAATCTACGTCAATCTCACTTTTTCTCTAAATACGTAGGTGTGTTGCTTAGGCAGGAATTCAGAGCCAGATGTCAACTTTTCTTGCCCCTTTCCTGGTCACATTATGAAACAGAGTGGGCCCTGTGCAGCTCTCATTTGTCTCGTGGCGTGTGGATGTTTCTATTTTTGTCCTGAGGGCATTTTAAATGCAAAATTGATCACGGATAATAGATAAAACTGCTTGAATCAGGTCAGTTTAATCTTACTGCAGGAGCTTATCACACAGAGAACCCTATCAATCAGCCATGCATCAAACACACAGAGCAATGAACACTGCTTTATCACTCTCTGTAAACTATCTGTCCGTTTTCAGAATTTAAAAAGGAATAAATGTGTCTTTGGATCCCTGGTAGAGGTGAAGATGTGGGATTCCTCTCTTCAGGAAACGTGGCCGGAGAGTTTGTTCTATTTCTTGTGTTTTTTAGGAGGTCAACTTGGAGTAACTGGGTGGAGAGAAGCGTCTGCGCAGGTACTTGAGGATGTACAGAGGCAGACAGCTGACCAGCGTGATGGCGGTCACCTTCCACAGGAACGACACCGTGGTGATGAAGTACACGTCTGTTACAGAGGAAGAGTCAAAGTTAGACTGACGAAGAGCACAAGCCAACAATTCTGATTGGTAAAGATTTCATCAACAATCATGAAACATTGAGTTTATAATAGACCTCTCAGTTATTCTTTATGTGTAAGCATAAAGAATAAAGAAGGTAAGTATCAGGGTTTCCTCTAGTGTACTTTAAGCCTGGCAGGCCACCAGGCTAAGATTGTTTGTCTATTTACTGTAGGTTTTTTTATACACTAGTAACAGTGACAATAAACATGGGCAAAAGAGTCTCTTTGGTAACACAGTTGGAAGCACAATGGAAACCATGGTATGGTCGGTATGTGAATACATAGGGAGACCGAGGTTTTATTCACCGGAAGTCAGTAACCACTGCCTCTATTTATCGTTCTACATGCCAACAACTTCAGCAAATAAAGTGACAGGTTATGGATAAAAGATGAAAATAGTTTGGACACTTTAATCAGGATGAAACGACTGTAATTCATAAAAAAAGGCAACTCTAAACAAATGGGCTTTTAGCTTTCATTTTAAGGACTTAGGGTCTCTGCAATTTACCATTTTTTCTATTATCATATTTTAGCTAAAAGTTGTTCATTGCACTCAATTGTTAAAAGCAATTAATAAAAAAGTAAAAAATGAGTAGACAGACTAATAATGCCCAGCATGTGTTGTACAGTAATTTACATTTACCACCAGGTAAGGTTCACAAATCCTTTTACACACGCTGATCACATTAAAAGGCCTAAAAGCAAACTAACAAAACAAAGTGTTTACGTTACAAGTAAGTAACTGAGTAAAGTAAGAATAGTTCGTCCACACTAAGCTCTGGGTATGTTGTGCATTTTACGTCACTGACATTAATTAGGGCAACGAGGGTTTCAAAACATAATTATCTCAATAAGACGCGCGTAACATTTACTGCTGAGCATGTTCATAATTAACTAACAATAACTTCTTGTCTTTATTATTTTTCCTTGGAATCTCCCAGAGTGGGAACGACATTGACCCAGACAGCTTAATATGCAGGGAAGTGAAAGAAATATTGGAAAAAGCTCAGTTAAAATGTATAAACTGCACATGCAACAAAACAGCATCTAAAGTCTATTTCAGTCTGACTTGAAGAGGGAAGAAAACAGAGAAGAAAAAACAGCCCAAAAAGGGTAAACTTGACCACATGCCAGTCATGCTCCTCAGTGGTCGCGATTGCAGGCTGAAAATGGAACTCCACGCCTCACATAAAGCTGAAAATAAAAACCTGGAGAGCTTTTGGTCAGGGCATTCACTATTACAGGACGCTTAATATGGGAAAAAAGCAAAACTGGATTATTTTGTGGTGGAAGGAGTAAATAGATGCTTAACAGTTTGGCAACAAACAACATAATAGAGAGAGATTATTCCCAAAAATACATATATTTAAATGCTCATTTTGCTTCTGCAAATATTTTTCTTTTAAACTGATTATGAATGCATTTATATTGCAGGTCAAAGGAAACCAACCAAACTGGTGGCATTTCCTCTTTGATGCTACAGAATGCCTGAGACATGCCAGGTCATATTGTCAATACATTCGCCTCTAGACCTGCTAATTCCACAGTTTACTGCACACAGGAGACGCATTAAAAAACCAAGCCCTCCCCCCCTCATACCGCTGCACGCTGACGTCCTAATTCAAGGCCGGCCAAAGCAGAAAAACACAATTCAGTCTGCAGTGAAATTATATTAGGCTTTTGTTTTGTTTTCTGGAACACAACGATCCATCTTTAAAGTAGCTGAAATCAGGAGCGATGAGGACATTACTCACCTATGAATTCGTGCAGGAACACGAGCGAAGCGATGTAGCATGCCAAACTCAGGAGCTCACCGACTATCATGAGCCAGTGCCACGTCTGAACGGTCAGGGCCACCATCAGCAGCTCGGTCAGAATCAGGGAGGTGAAGGAAATGGCGACAATGTGGACAAACTCGGACTCGAAGAGCAGCATGGCTCCGTACATGATGATGCTCCCTGTGGATGAGAACAGTACAGTACAAATAAAACGTCACTTTTGCTTTCTACGTTCGGGGAATGTTGCTGCTTAATTTCCTACTCGGTAAAAGGAGGGATGCATTACTACTAAAACTGAAAATTTGGGCCGATTTACAACTCTATTATGGCTGATAACCGATATTTACCACTTAAACGTTTTATCACCTTACGGGAAAAAAACCCCAGAAAGGAACAGATGGCAGTGGGATCAAAATAAATATCTGTTGTTCATATCAACCAAGCTTTATTTATTGAACCAATACCAATATGTTAAAAAAACATGACTAATATCAACTGATTTCAATGTTAGAGCCAATATATTTTGCATTTTGTTTTTATAAAATTATGTTCCCGTCTATAATAGAGCTTTCTGATTGGCAGACAGCAGTCCAGATCAAGCTCTATTTGAATAATTATCTGGAGCAAAAGCAGATTCTAGGTTCCTGAGCATTGATGTTAAAAAATATCCAACAGCAGAAACTCAGATTTAGATAAAGTTTCTTAATTACATATGAAGTAGAGGTCAGCAGAAGGTCTGACATTGTTACTGAATATATGTTATGTAATCAGATTTTATTTACATGTAAAAATAATGTCTACAGTAGCAAATTGGTTTTGTAAAAGCACTAATATGATATTTTAAAATATGTAAAACATGCCCAGCAGGAAAAGAATGAGGAAAACAGAAAATGCATTTATAATTTATTCTTCGCTGGTAACCAAGAAGCTACTTTAAAATTATCCAAATCAAAACACAAATAGTGCTGAAAAATGTTTTCTGATATTCACTTTGTTCTATTCAAGCAATTGTAATATTTAATCCAAAATGCATAGTTCCAGTTCACTGAAAGAAAAAAAAGAAAAAGACAATTCCATCCCTCATTTTCAAATATATGCTTGAGGGTATTCTGTACGTTGGAAAAACACAGGAGACAAAGTGAAAGCAACACACACAGTAATGATTTGCAAACAAGCCTAAGCCCACTGGTAAAAAGGGAAACTCCTGTTTTGTTAGAAATAGATAAAAAGTTTCAGGGTGTAGCTCATTATGCGACGGTAAACAGCTTTTCATTGCTAACGGTGCGTGTCGGAAACTTCCCTCTGCTTTCAAAGTGCGTGGGCTGTTGTGTGTTGTGTGCCGATGTGTGATTAAGGTAGAATGATGCAGCCGTCTGGTAGGAACATTCTCAGCCTACCCGAGCTTCAACATTTTCAACTGTCTGATGTTTTTAAAACACCAAATGCCAACTGGATAAGTACACAGCCACATACTCCAAGAAACCTTCCACATTTATATCATAAATTAAAATTATTCTCATCAAGATTCTGTTAGAGTAACAAAACTACAGAAAAAGAGATATTATATATGGTTTTCATTTCATAAAATTAAAAACCTGAAAACTGCTGCATGCAGATGTGTCCATGCTCGTTTACTCTGATAGCCCTAAATAAATTCACAGAAAACAACTGCATTGAGAAGTCACCTCATGGAGTCAAAGTGTGTAGTTTTACTCTCCAAAGAGCCATTTTTGGCCTTAGTCCAGCTAAATAAAATTTGTTCAGTCACAAATGTTACCTGAGTTTTTGTATAAAAAAATAAACAAAACAAAATATCTACAACTTATAGTGAAAATACAATGAGTTGTATTTTTCAGACAAAACGATGGATTCGTTTTTTTTCTACAATAAGTTGATAGTAGAAGAAAATGTAAAGAAAAAATCTCAGTTTTCAAGAAAATCACAAAAAAAGACAACAAAAATATTGGTACTTTTAGTGTTAGTCTTTTATGGAAATTCAATTAAATTATTAATCAAAAACAGCAAAAAACTGTGTTATATCATTGGACTTTCCACAATGACTCCTAAGTAATTTGGTTAAAAATTGATAACCAGATGTTTTAAACAAAGAGCCACTGCTTGCAAACCAGTAAGAATATTAATAATAACTAAAATATCATTATTTTATTTCAGTCTGTATTCCCATGTTTCCATCATATTAAGTTCTTCGGATTGTCTCATTGCCGAAATATGCACCACAAATAAATGTCTCTTGCCCAGTGAGGAAGAAACCCCATGTAGGGAGAAAGCTGTAGAGAAGTTTAAAGCGGCGTTAAATTCTAAAACAAAACTCTACGCTTTGAACATCTCACTCAGTTCTGCTTGAGCCATCCTTGAGAGTAGGACACAACCGCAAACTAGGGAGGAGCATTTATTGCATTTTTTTATTGTCACTGAGAAAATAAAATGATCGTAATAAAACCCCCAAAACTGACAGTTTGATTCGGATCATTACCTTTGTTGTTCAACTATTGTTTTTTCACTGTTGGTTCCATTAGGGAATGGATAATCATCATTTCTTTTTGAAAACATGCTTGTGTATTGTGTATTAATTTTGCTGCAGTTATTCACACTGATGTACTTAAGTTCATTAATGGGTACGTTTCATTGCAGACACCAATATTGGTGTCTGTATTGGCAGTGACAGATATGTTACTAAAAAAGACTGCACGGATATTTTAATCCTTGCAGTTTTGCCACTTTTATTGTGGCAAAATTCTCATTTCATATATTGAAGATCTCCACAGGAAACCCAGGGGTGGATAGTAACTAGTTACATTGACCCATGTTACTGTAGTTAAGTACAACTTGTCTGTACTTTGCCTTTTCTTCAAGTTGTTTATAAAATCTGAATTTTTACTTCAGTTTGGTTTGAGTAAAGTATTTCACTCAATAACATCTGAAATCATATCAGTTACTGAATAAAAATACCAAAAAAAATATCATTACTCATTTGGATTGGTTAGTATCAAGAAAAAAAGGTGACTAAGTAGATTTCACTTTAATGAGGTATTTCTTACTTTTATTTGAGTAACTTTCCTTGTACTTAAGTAAAATGTTTGTCAAAGTAGCTGTACTTTTACTCAAGTACATTATTTTTGTACTCTTTTCACGTTTGAGCAAACCTACCAAGACAGAGCCATTCTCCCCTAAACCAGGAGTCAAACTCAAAGCACATATTCATGTGTTAGAATGGTCCAAAGTACAAACTGAAATCAAATCAAGAATCAGTTAAATACTGATGTGCAACACTGGTAGAGACGCACTACAAACGACAATGAATCTTGTAGTTGTAATTAGAGATGCACCAATCTGATATCAATATCAGCACCCTAAACTTCAAATATCTTTATTGCATCGGAAATGAAAAAAGTGAATCAGTGCATTGCTAGTTGTAGTGTGAAAAAATATAAAAAAAAACTTCAGTGAGGGTTTTCATAGAAAATCAAGTAATCAAACTATTAAATCTTACCTTGATATATACTTATAAGGACCCAAATCAGAAAAGTCTTGAAAGACAGCGGTCGGCCCTGTGGAAGTAAAGAAAAAAAAAAACAACTTATTTCTCATTTGTTTCTGTGTCACCAACAATACGAAATTGCATAGCAACACTTGAAGAGTGTTACTCATCAATACCTTCAACAGATCTTTATACAACTCTGGGTAAAGCATGGCAACCTCCGACTTAACATCCTTATCCAACACCAGGGAAAACACAGGGAACATGGTGTAGATGGTGGAGTAACTGCAACAGAAGATTTACGAAACATGTATCATAATTTCACTTTTTCCTCTTCTCCGATTTTCTTTTGGGTTTAAAAAAAGAGGAAATTCCAGGGAACAAAGTCAGCTAAATATTCTGTTAATAAGTCATCAGTACTCCGAGAGCTTGTGTCTCACCCAATAATCAGAAACCCCTGGTAGAGCGGCACTGAAGCAAAGTAGAAAACAGAGGAGAAAACGGCCTGCAGAAACAGAGAAAAAGCAGAAAACAAGTACTCAGTTGTATTCCTTTTTATTTCACTTAATGTTTGCTAAATGGCAGCGAGTTGGGAACAGGAATGCAAGAATATTTCCTGAGTTATTTTTAACATACAAATGAAAGGAAATGTGTTTCATAACTTTTAGACAGCTTTGTAAAAACTAAATCAGATGGGAGCAATGAGCATTCAGAAGCAGGTGTATACATTTTATACCTCACCCCACCACAGCTGCAGGGAACTAATAAACACTAAGTGATTCAAGCCTCTCAGTTAAACTTGGGAGATGAATGATTCCAGTACTGAGCTGCCAACCAAACATTCAGCTTCCATCTGTGGTCGTTTTTAATCTGAGGGAGGTGGAGAAAAGCCTAAAAGCCATAAAGTCCATGGTCCAGTGAGTCATGGGATGTCCCTCCAGGTTGGGGGCTGAGTTTGGACTGGGACATGGGAATGCTGTCTCAGAAGGACACCAATGCCTGCGTCCTCTGAGTCATCGTCCACCCCACCTTCCTATGACAAGCCCAGAGACATTTGCCTGTCTGTCTGTAGGTATGCAGATTTATTTTTGGACAGACAAGATTTCTATTTACATGCCTTGCAAAGGCCGACGCTCCATCTGAACAACCACAAACTTTATTGTTTTCTATTGAGATTATATAAAAAGTCTGGTGTGCATTTGTATTCTTTTGCCGCCTCCAAACCAGGTTTACTTCCAGCATTGAAAATGGTCAGTTAAATGGTAAATGGTAAATGGACTGAACTTATATAGCGTTAAAAAATATAGAGTTAAAAAACAAACACTTGCCATTACCAGTTCGGGGAGGGTAATATGGACTTAAAGTTTTATCATGATATTTTGAGACACTACTGTGATAATGACAAAAATAACTTTAAGAACTATTTATATATTACTGTTTTAAAGGTATGTAGGGCTGTTTCAGCATGGTACAGCAATCATAACCCATTTAGGACACCAGTCACATAAAAAGTGTTATTTGTATCACTGAAATGCACACATTTAATCATATTTTCAAATGTATTGATATTTATTGAAACATCTTTATTGAACAGTGGAGAAAATAGTAAAAGTAACAGCCCCAAAAATACAATTTTAGGGGTTTTTATATATGAATTGGAATTTATCGTGACAACAATAAACCAAAATTGTATTGTGGAAAGAAAATGATACGATAAATGCCCACCACTATATAAGTCTTTAAAAACTGTTACTCCACAAATTATTTTTCTACATGGTAGTCTACTGGCACTTTTTAGGAATACTCATCTGTTAAACATCTTCTTTTGCAAACACTGTTAAGTGTTTACTATTTTGTAAATTGTTGTGTCTGTATGTCTACAGTGTATATTTATATGATGTGATGTTGGATTTCTTTGTGTTTTTTCCATGTTCTGCAAATTGAGGTCCGTTTTCTTTTCATCTTTTCCTGTTTAAAAATTCAAATAAATAAATAAATTGCTCAATCCATCTTCCTAAGAACTTAACCAGCTTTCCTATACCTGCTGAGAAAAGCATTCCCATCACTGCCAATAATAAGTTTGACCATGTGGTTGAAAAAGTCCAGTATGAAACACAATGTTTTCTCCCACTACAAAAGCACAAAATCTTACCAAGTACTTTTGGTCCACTTTCTAGTGCAAATATCTTAGCACACTTGAAATAAGACAAAACTAACTTCTAAGTAACTTCTCAGCAAGTTATAGGAGCTTGTTTTAAGCCAATCATTTCTTAACCTTGGTTAAAAAAGTACTTCTTCATCAACTGATGTCTTGCATATGTGAAATAATCTGCTAGCGAAACTATTAAGTTTTTTTTTAACCTATATTAAGGAATTGTTAACTTACAACAAGCTCCTATATCTTGCAGAAAGTTAGTTCTGTGTTATTTCAAGTGTATTAAGATATTTACAAATAAGCACTTGTTTGTTAACCACAATAAATCAAATCCCAAAAAATAAATTACAGTGAAATTTGTGGTTCTAATGTGAAAAAATTTAAGGGATTGCATTATTTTTTCAACCCATTGTATTCAGAGGTTAAAATGTTTTCTAGAATCCTCAGAAAAAGAACAGAAATGTTTCAATGTTTTAGCGCTACCTGCATGGTGCTGATGCACAAGCTTCTGTGGATGACAAACTGGCTGAGGGCGGCGGATCGCTTGTAGCTGTTCCGACCGTGGACCATGAGGAGTCGACCCAAATGTTTGAACTGAGTCACAGAGAAGTCGGCGGCCAGAGAGGCTTGCTTTCCTTCCTGCACAAAAAAGGACAGAGACCTGTGAGAATTTGAAGAGTTAAACCCAGAGTTTCGATCGGGCCTAAAAAATCCAACCCGATAGACACTGTGTCTGAGCCAGTCCTGAACCGACCAATTAACTTTAATCACAGGCCTGAGCCTGAAGTAAACCTGATATATTTTAATTACAATTTTACTGCTGTCGTTTTCAGACCATAATTTGAGTAAGCAGTGTAACTTCTCTCATTTTTAGCTTTTGTTTAATGTCTTCCCGCTCGATCTTGTTACTTGTAACCGCAGGGTGAGTCAAATCCAAATCATCTGGGATGCGGTACGCTATGCTTGTTACAGTATGGTTAACTTCTGTACCCTACTGACTTTCTTCTATTTATCTATTATACTCTTCCATTTAGACTATAACAAGTACAGTATGTAACTTTTCTTTTTCATATTTGTTCAAAATGTCCATGTCATGACAGTATAGTATTTGACAGATAATCTGGTTGTTTCTAACTAGAAAAAAACAAGCAGAGCCAGTAGGAGGGGCTTGGTGCTGTTAATCACCCTCTGTGTGACGCCTTGCTCTCTGCTACACTGCAGCTTCTTCCTGATAGCAGAGACTCTCACGAATGCTAGGCTAGTTAGTTACCAATGCACAAGTGTTGATTGACAGCGTTAAGACCCTCCTCCTGGCTTTGATTGGTTGTTTTTGGTCGGAGCGGTGCATTTTTTCAGACAGCAATAATAGATCAGGGACACGATGGAGTAGCTTTGTCTTTTCACAGGTTATCCATTTCATATTACAATGTCACAACATGGACACAGTTTTAACAAATATGTAAAAATATTTTTTTTTATAAGTTATATTCTGCATTCTTAATCCAACTTTATATCATTCATTCTCGTTTGATTTTCTCTGTGCTGTATGTGCTGCAGGCTTATTAAACACTAGCACAAAAGCCTAACCCCAACCCTCAGCAAGCAAATAATTCTGGTTTGGGCCATAAAACTAATCTGTAACACAGCCTATATGTCTGAACTTCAGTATAATCACAGTAGAAGTTAGGAAACACATTTGTCAGGATTAAAATAAATAAAAAACATCTTAACTATCATAACATCTAATTGCTGATATCTGCAAACACTGAAAGCTGTTGGTTTGTTAAAAGCAGCATGTGCTTCTACCATTTTGTAAGGATGCTGTTTGATTCTGCAATGATTATTTCTTAATAATTATTGCAATAAATTTTTGAACACAAGTTCTGCTTAATCCATAGCGGACGCAGGGTCACAATCAACGAAAACTCTGGAAGAGGCTGCCGAGAGACTCCCCAAAACACTAAAACCTTCCTGTCATCTTTGCTTCCTCTGCTTGGACAATAGATCCTCATAAAGGGAATAATCTGTGTGTAAGTTTGGTCTCAACTCTCTGGATGTGGGAGATATCTTTACAGGAAGCGCAGTATCTGTCGGTGCGTCACGTCGATGCGAGGCGACGAGATGGACAGAGTCTTACTTTTCCCTCCACTCCCACGCCACAGTCGGCTTCCTGGATCATGCTGACATCGTTTCCTCCATCCCCTGGGAGAGAACAAAAGTCATGGAGGTGTCAGGATTCACATCACTCACCAGAACCAACCAAGACATGCCTTTAATCTTAATTTAGCTGGATTACAAGGTGGCTTGGTCACAGAAATAAAGTAAATGCAAAAAAACTCCACAAATGCGGCTTTGCAATTGATAGAAGTGATGGTGAGATGGTTACAGCAGTTTGTGGTTGAGACATTTAAGGTCTTGAGGTTGACAGAGATAGACTGGATGGGATCGTTATTACTCACCGACTGCACAGGTGAGTTTGCCTGTTCGCTCCTGCAGCAGCCGGACTATCTGTGCCTTCTGAGTAGGAGTGCATCGGCAGCAAACCACAGCGGGACACTGACACGCAAGCTCCATGAACTCATACTCGTAATATTTCAAACAAACCTGCCAAAGGAAGAAAAGAAGAAAAAAAAAAAAAAAAAAAGCGGACAGGTGAGCACCTCAAGCCACCACATTTAACTGATCTGAGCTGTGGCTCTCGGATGCCTTTACCCAAGTTACAGTTAAACTCCAGCTGCGGTTTAGAAAGTGTCTATAACCACGGAGGCCACATCCAGAAAGTCTTCAGTGGATGTGATATTATCACACATCACACTGAAAACATGTCACAGTTTCATAAAGACAGATAAGACAGTGGGATGTGGATTAGACAGGCGAGAGCCAGCTTACTTCGAGCGAGTCCCCCGATATCACCAGAGCGCAGTCATGTTTTCTCCTGAAAGCGTTGAGTTCCAGGTGGGCTTCCCCTCTTGTCGTCACCTGTGGCAAGGCCAACCACATTTATAAATTAACACATATGTATATGTCCTCACATACACAACACACAGACAAGGCGCATAAGAGGAAACCTAACAGAGATGGCAATCTGTGAGCCTTTGTCTGCTTGGTGCTTATCAGGCAGAAGAACGGCAGCACCTGTAGTGTATGGAAATGCCGGAGAAACTTAATAACTGACTTAGAAATTCTGCAACAAAACCTGGTAGATGCAACATAAAAAAAAATAATGTATCAACAAGTATCTAAATGCTAAACATAGCAGAATCCCTTTTAGTGAGCAGGAATGCCAGCTGAAACAAGCCATCATAACAGATCTACTTCTGCCACACAGTCCATGTCTACTTCAATCTTACCAAGCATTTTTTTTCTCTAGTTTCTAGTGAAAGTATCTTAGTACACTTGAAATGTGACATAACTAACTTAAAAGTAACTTTTCAGGAGATACAGGGACTTGTTTTAAGTAAATAATTTCTTAATATTGGTGGAAAGGTACTGGCCCCACGTTCCACAAGCAGACAATTTCACTGTCTTACCATGTATTTTTGTGCAGATTCTACTGCAAGTATCTTAGTACACTTCAAATAAGACAAAGCTAACTTATGAAGTGTTGGTGACTGTTATAGGTATAATAAGTGGCAGTCTGTGAGCCCCTTATTATACTATAAAGAGGCAATCTGTGAGTCACTTATTATGCTATAAATTATATTATAAAGTATGCTATATGATTATATATAAGTCAATTTATTAATATTGAGAAGTACTAGTTGCATTGGCAGATTGCTTCACTTATAACACAGGAAAAATATCTTGAGCGAAGTCATTTGTAGGTGAAACCAGTACTTTTTAAAATCAATATTAAGAAATTATTGACTTAAAACAAGTTTGTGTATCTTGCTGAAAAGTTACTTAGAAGTTAGTTTTGTCTTATTTCAAGAATACCAAGATATTTGCTCTAGAAACTGCACAAAAATGCATGGCACAACAGTATTTTTGAAGTGAAAAATATATTATTAAGGCATATATGTATAAGTTATAGATACAATTTCATAATTTATAAGCTCAGAAGCGATCCAGATTCAGAAGTGGGATGTATGTCTAGAATATATCAATGAGAGACAACATACCAGGGTCTGAAAACAAAGGTTTGCCATTTAATGTGTGCAACATTTTACTTCTGCTTTTAAGAGTAAATAAAAAATTGGGAAGAGAAAGTATGCTACATGATAAATTCCTAAAACAACTTTGAATATAAACTCCAAAAGTGCAGCAGAAACAAGGCATGGCGTTAATCTGTCAGCAGGAGCCCTGCTCTGGCATGAACATCCTTCAACTGCTGACTATTCATACGTCAATCCAGATTGGGCCATTGGTGGCCACCAGGAAGCCAATCCAGATGCATGTGTTGCAGGCCCAGTCAGCACTCCCCCATCCACTGGGACTGAGGTTTTCAACTTGTGCCAGCCATTGTTATTCTCTTCCAGTAACCACAGTTGTACGCAAGCTATAACCTTCCCACATGGCAGGCGCTCCTTCTGCTCTGGCACTGTTCCAGACGGGAAGGCAGAGAGGGGGTCTATCAAAGCTGCCCGAGAGCCTGAAACCTGCAAAACAAATTAGGAAGTGAACCCTTTGCATGTTCCCTCTGGGAGTGGTCCAGCTGGTTTCTCCTTTCTGCTTGAGGGAAGGCCTGTTTGTTCTCTGTGGCAGTGGTTTTTGGATGCTTTCACTGGTGGGAGGTGATTTATTCAGCTGTGGATGCTGGCTCTAGCTCCACGCAGCACTGCATGGGGCTCTTTGATCACCAGCTAAACTGTGTTGGTCAGAGGGAGTGGGCAATGATTGGTTGGTGAGCGTCAAAAGAAGCCTTCAAAGCTGTCCTGACAGGAACCGCATTGCAATGTTGTTGCATATGCACTTAAGGTTGTGTCCTTGTCATGCTTGCACTTACTTGTCTGAAGATGTGGATGTCCTGGTTGCGGGTGATCAAGTGGGCGTTCTTAGCAGTGCATGTGGCAGTTTCCAGCTTGTCTCCTGTCAGCATCCAAACCTGATTAGAAACCAGAAGAAACCACGTTTGAGGAAACCTGATGCTTGAACAGATCACTAATAAAACTAGATAAATACAAACTACAGAATAGGATCAAAATATATATATTATATAGCTTAGAGTCATTATAGCTACTGCAAAAAGTGACAAAATCAGAATTCTTTTGTTATCTGTCCAAGTTAAGTGTGTTTCAAAAAATCTGACTACTGAAAGTTTCTCCAGTTTTTTGCCATTCCCCAATTGCGGAAGTTCATGCAAAAATAAACAGATTCTCACATTTTTTCATGCTAATGCACAATTTTGCGTTTATCGCAAATTTGCTGCAACATCTGTACAAAATCTTGGCTTTAAGTGACTGTTAACTCCCATCTGCAGGTGGCGGCATTTCTTACTTCTACTATACTTAGAACAGATCAATGTGTGGATGTGCCAAAACTTTCTCCAGCTGAACATAAACAAAACTGAAGTTATTATTTTTGGATCTAAAGAGGAGTGATCTATAGTCAACGCACAACTTCAGTCATTACAACTAAAACCTAGCGATCAGGCCCGAAACCTGGGAGTAGTGATGGACTCTGACTTGAACCTTCAGAACCACATAAAGACAGTTACAAAGTCGGCCTTCTATCACCTGAAGAACATCTCCAGGATTAGAGGACTTATGTCTCAGCGAGATCTACAGAAACTCATCCAGGCGTTTATCTTTAGTCGCATTGATTACTGCAACAGCGTCTTCACAGGTCTGACTGGCAAATCAATCAAACAGCTGCAGCTGATCCAGAACGCTGCTGCTCGCGTTCTCACTAAAACCAGGAAGATAGAGCACATAAC
>CAEGAE010034069.1:0-27000 GCA_903067095.1 Girardinus metallicus | reverse complement strand
CGGAGTACCCGGAGAGAACCCACGCATGCACAGGGAGAACATGCAAACTCCGTGCAGAAAGACCCCGGGCCGGGAATCAAACCCAGAACCTTCTTGCTGCAAGGCAACAGCTCTACCAACTGCGCCACTGTGCAGCCCTCTGTAGAGTAGTTATTTACAGGAAGTTTTAGGAAACTCCAGGTGCTGGTGGCCTTTATGTTGTGTGCACTGTTCTGTTTTACCGCTGAAATCAGTATCAGTGCTCAAGTATCAGCTTGGAAGACCAGTGACTTCACCAGTTGCTGTTATCAGTGACCAGGTTAATGCTACTAGCAATGCAAACCTTTAGCAGCACATTCAATTTAAAAGTTGTTGCACTGTATGAGACTTGTTTGCATTTCTGTTGCCGTGTATCTTTATTAAATCGCTGCATCAGCCATTACTGCATTTAGTGGCAGCATCAGACAAACTTCACAAAATGCATCCACATTATTTTCTGTTAAATGGCTCACGTAGAGGGCTCTGATGAAGCTGTCTACACCTGAAGTCCAGATGTCTCGTCTGTCTCAGTTCATCTCATCGTTCTGCTGATTAGTGTCTATTAACGTTCTGTGCCACGCCGTTCCCTTTTAAAGTTGCGGCAGCCATATTGGATTTTAAGGTTGGTTTGGTTGAGAGACCTTCCTTTTCCCAAACAAGAAAGAAGGAATATTAAATTCACAGCAAATAAATACATAAACATAAGAGGGTTTCATATAATCAGGATACAAATGTTTTCAGATTATAATAGAACATAAGCCTTAAACTTTAATTTTGGCACTTGATATTTTTGAATATAATGAAATTAACTTTATTTTAGCGATCTTGTGGTTTGGGAAACATTACGGGCTGTAGCACTTTTAGCTGTGCGCTCTGTTCATCCAGGGGTATTCTGCTCCTCCCCTCCAATCATTTGGGAACCCTGAAGAGACGCCGACCTAAATATGCAGTTATGACAAGGTGGCTTCAAGTGGTTTTCATTAGTGAAGTTAGCCATGGGGTTGTTTAAAACTAGCTGAACACGGACAGCTCACGTTTTCTGTTCTTATGTAAGAAATAATGTTATTTTCCACTACACCGGTTTAAAGGGTTATCTCAGAAAGGGGGGAGACAAAAAAGAGATTGGTTTTGTTCCTTGCAGTTTTTAAGCTGATGGAAATTATGCTAATTTAAGTAAGAATGTGAATTTTTCAGTGGGCTACCTGTGGTATTGACCCAAGGTCAAACCTATTAAAATGCAAATCTAACAAAGAGAAAAGTGTGTGGAAAAATAGAGAAAGCCTAGCAGAGGGGGGTTCCCTCCACTGCCTGCTCTCTCGGCTCACTCTGTAACGCCTGGTTGAGTGCTACATTACTATTCGAATTTCTCGTTCTCGGTGTGCCTATTATGGTTTGATCTGAGCCCTTTGTGATGCAGTGTGTTGCATTGAAAAAAAATGAATTTGCTGATAGTACATCTTGTCTTGCTTCTATTCTCTGCTGCTTGTTTGTTTGCATTAACTGGAAATAGTCACATTTTTTAGGAGTCCATTTGGTTAGATATGCGCAATAAGACCCCATGTTGTTAATTTCCTTTTCCAAAACACATTGACAAATGAAGCATCAATTGAAGTAAAAAAAAAAAAGGAAATGTGCTACTGTATGGGATGGTTTTTGTGTAATAAATATGTCCTCTACAGGTTCCATCTATGAACCTTTAAAGCTGTCCAATCTCCAGCGGGAGGATGAGCCCCTATGGGAGAAGCTGGACCGTTACTACAATGCAGGTAAGTTCATTCACTCCCTATGGAAAAGTCAGTGGACCTGAAATTTAGTTGACCACTTTTGACTCAATAAATGTCTTCTTTGCCTAAAATATGCATCAATTTAGACTACTTTGACATAGCCGACCGTTGCCTTCTTACGCAATTACGATTTTCTGCACCGTTTTAGAATTGTAGCCTCCCTATGGTTGTGGTTTGGCAATGGCAGTGGAGGATGTGAACAAAGCCATTCAGTCCATGTTGGCCTTGTTTCCAAATATTGAGCAGTTATTCAGAGCAAGAAGAAGGTTTAAAACATTTTATTGTTGACCAAGAGGCCCTACTCCCAAGCGGGTTGTTTACAATGCATACAATTTCCTGTAAGCTCATCAATCAAGTGCTTTACATACGTCACGTCTAACTGTTAGCAGTTGGGTAAAATCAGATCTAGTCTTTTAAAAATTTATCAGAGTCCACGCCTCCAGCAAGCAATCATTTCTCAATTGCAGGGGGACCCGATGCTTTGGACAGGCTACTGTCTGTTTCTGGATGCCATTTGGCAAGAGAGGTATACCCTGTATACATCCCCAGTCCATCACAAGGCATTATTGATATTTCTTCCGTTAAATGTATAACCCAAGGAGGATCAGAATTTTTTTTTTTTCCATTTTTTTGTTCTGATTTGTAAAACAAGAAAGTCCCCAATGTGGAACTCACCAAATGTCAAATCTCTGCCTCAAGGCTAAAATCTATCTTATTCTCCTTTATTTGTAAAACATGGCAACATGGACTGCTTGAATTTGTCGACAGCAATCCACAAGAAATCTATCCTGTTGTTAATAAGGGCTTGTGCTTTTTTTTCCCCTTTAAAGCTGGAAATTATCTGATAGTTTTTCCAACTTGTTGTATAGGTCCTTGAAGAATCACAAGTCTAGAGTCACTAATATGTATTGCAATATGAACCTTTCAAGGAAACGCATTTTACTTTGTTACTGTGTAGTGCGTATCCACTAGGAAGTTAGTCCTGGATATGTTTTTTAATTACATAACTTTATAAAGTTATTGTTCTTTTATTGTATATGCAATATGCAACTCTTCTTTTAATTATCTGTCAATTTAGCTAACATGGTATTGTTTGAAAATACAGCCAGTGGGATAAAATTGAGCCACTGGGGGTTTCACATTCAGGTTTTTGGGATATTTCAGAACTGGTTAATTGACACATTATGCACTCTGAAGTGGGGCTAGCTAAGAATGCAGAGTATTAGTTAAAGTCTTTGCAAGATGCCGTATATCCTCTGCTGGTTTTGAGCTTTTTTGTTTCTGGGCCTAATGCAGTGCTGCATCAGCAGTGTGTCACTTTTCTGTCATATGAAATATAATTTTCTAAGGATGATGCATTCCAAAAAAGTCATGTTGTAAGTAAATTAAACGATTTTGTATGTCAGTGGAATAAGAAGTGGGTGTAACCTTCTGTCTATAATTGTACATTTTTTCAAGATATCAATGTCAAACTGATAACTTGACATAGCGTAATCCAGACTCAGAAGTCGTCCGTTTTGTTTTGTAGTTCTGGCCAATTTGTCTCCATTAAACGTGAAGTTGATTTAGCTCCCACAGGCATATTTCCCTCAACTCCTATCTAAATGAGACTGAATGCCATTTTTAAGACACAGAAACACATAGTTTTTGTCACTAGACACAAAGAAATAATGATAAAGAATACCACCACATGCCATATATGGTCTGGGCATAAAATGCATGAATAAAAGAATACAAGATGCTTGCATCTGTGAAAGGTTCTCTGATTAGTAGTTTTATAAACCCCATAAAAGTTCTAAAGAACTCGAGAAGGACGCAAACTTGATGATGGATAGCTGGCAGAGCCCCGGTGCAGGTGATAATTCTAGGATATGTAATCAGTGAAGGAGGCTGCAGCACCACTGCAGGAGAGATAAATACACATTAGCACTGATTGCTGAATTACCAGCAGCTGAGAGTGCAGCACTGTAGAACAGCAGTACCTCCCCACACTCACACACTCACACCCTCACACACACACACACTCGGTGCCAAACGGCTACACATGTTGTCCTTGATTTTTTGTGCTCACTCAAATTTCCCTTTTGGATGCAAACAAATTCACTTTGCAGTATAAAGTGAAGAAGGTCAACACATAAGTACATTTAGATTAAAACATTGTGATCACAAGTCTTTGTTTGGTGGAGATGTGAATAAGAGAAAATAATAATGCTTTCAAATTTGGTGATACATTTGAGTTTAATTAAATTCAGTACTTTATTAAACTCGGTGGGAGATTAAATGTAACTCAATTTATACAATTTTCTTTAAGAAGTTGTTGAAGGCGCTGATTGCTGTGGACAGGAAGTATTTCCTGTAGCAGTCTGCTTTACAGTGGTTCTGAAGAAGCCTCTAACTGAAGACACTAGTGTTTCTATTACAAAAGTGTGCAAAAGTTTGTCAGTATTTTGCAAATGTCAAAAAACACCACAATTTTGCAATTGCAGTGTATCCATTAAATAAGAAGCACAATTAAAATCACGTGAATAAGTTTGTTTACGCGATAAGTCATTAAAAAAACATGCCATGCTATGATCCTTACAACTACTTCTTGTCATCTTTTTCTTGGTGATTTGTGCTAGAGGCAACATCTGGTTATTGGCAAAAAAAAAAACCCACCTCATCCTAGCAGCACAACTTTTTTTTTTATCAAAAAGTTAAAAATTTTTGTCAAAAAGCTAAATTTTTCTTTCAAAATCGGTGTGTTTCCAGTAAACACATTATGCAATTATGTAGTAGATGGAAATGCGACAGTTGCTGTATAGCAAGCTCAGTGTATGTCCAAAAGCATCCTGTTTTACACCATAAATATAGATTTATATTCCAATCTGAGAAAAATGACTGTCATCTGATTTTCCCAGTGGAAGTCATTAGAGAAGACATGCATAAAACAGAACTTCTCTGTGGTAGAGCAGCTGACAGACTGTTGAAATGTCGGACGTGTAGCATATAGAGAGGCACGACTGAAATGACCAGATGTTGCCACAAACGCATTGAAGTGTCTGTAGCTCAGCGAAAACTGCACTGGTGACAGCACAGTGATTGTCAGCAACAGCTGATGGTGGGATCCAAGCAGTTGTTAATATTAATGAAAGTTTTGATTTAGTTTAAAAAATGTGCACTCTTGTCTTAACAAAATTCTGCTTTTTAATCTTACTATTTACACATTTGTTTAACAAGTCAATAAGTGTGATAACAGAATGCGATGTGTCCCTACAAAACTGAACGTTTTGGCTGCTCAGATAACAGCTATCAGATCTGCATGTGTGGACACTTTGCAGCCTTGTTTTTTCTATTTGTTTTGCCTCGAGTTGTCAAACTCCAATCTCCCTGCTTTTTATTTCTGAGAAAAATCAATGGAAGTAGATGCAGAGAGCAGCAGATGGAGCGGGCCGAGCGCAGCACTTCATCCTCGCTGCTAGAGCTTCATTTAGTATTCAGTGTTGGACCATGTGTTACCCTTGGGTTCGTGTGGTTATTAGTTTCTGGTATTACAGAACCTGTTGTCAGTGGTGTCACTACTGCAGCCATAAACTGGACTTTTCATAGCTGTCGGCATTGAATGGGGGGAAACGTTTGACGTACAGACTGACGGTGAGGCCTCGACTCGATCGCTGATGGAGGTTTAGTTGGCTTTGTGTGTTGACGTTGGTATTCTCAATCTGTTTGTGTTCAACATGAATAATTTATAACTGCGTAGATTCAAATCTGGTGAGCTAAAGCTGCATTTTGTCTTTCTTCAGCTTGTACATGTATATAAAACTGGGATAACCGTGAAGGAGAAGAGCTGTTTGTGTTCCTTTTACTTTTACAGATTTAAAAACATGCAGAAAATACACTCTGAGAAAAATGAGACTTCTCTATAGATGTTATAAATTCATACAGTAGTCAACCAGAAGTCAAAAGTTTTCCATGTTCTGCTCTGACCTGTGATACTGGAACATCACTTTGTACTTGTTCTTAAATACATAGAAACTAAAAAAAAAAAAACCTCCTATCACTTTCATCAATCTGATAAGATGGGCATTTATTGTATCATTTATCGTTTTTGCAAAAATGATCTTATAGTGACAGTAATTTTGATTTATCTTTGACTGACAGAATTGTTACTTGTACTGTTTTGTTCATTTATTTTTTCATTCTTTGTGAGTATAAATACATATCAGTAGATTCGGAAGTAGCATCTGATGCAACTGCAGTTTAATAAAAAAAAAAATCATATTACTTTCCTGAACAAGCCTGCGTCAAAATATTGAATTGTATTGTAATGACAATAAATGCTACAAAAGATTGTGGCAACATCGTCCACATTATCCAGGCAATCTGTACTGTTCTCTTTTTTTTTTAAAGTTTATTAAAAATCTTAAAGGTTAGGGACTCATGTGATGATACATAAATAGAGATGATCTTTTAAAACTAAAACCATACACTATCAAATGATCTGCATTTAATTCCTTTTTCCTTTTCGGATGTGTTTTAGCCCCTAAAATAATCAATCAAAATTCGAACCAGTAAACTATGTGACTGTATTTGTAATCTCACCCATCAGTATCAATGTGTGTGATTACCACTAACACACACTAAAAACCAGAGACAGGAAAATACTGCTTCTCCACTTGATTTTAAGTTACTCTACGTATTGAATCGCCTGAATTGCATCCATTGCTCTTTGCTAAGTGCATCAGTCACCACTATTTTTCAAAGAGTTAATTTAAAGAAGAGCCCTGCCTGTGCCCTGTAGATACAGTACAGTGACAAGCTAATGGGGAGTTTTCATTAGTTTCTCAAGGAAGCACTAATTTCTCCTGGTGCAGCTCAACCAGTCTTGCTTGGAAATCTTTAGAGCACACATTTGCAGAATTTGGAGCGACACAACTTAGAAATCAACGCTATTTCTCTACCTCGGTATGCATTTGTTTAACACTTGGCAATTTTCCGTTGGATATTATCCTTTTACAGGGCTGGCAACCTCAAATAAATTGTTAGTCAAGTGAAAAGAAAAAATGATTCCTCAAAGAAAATTGGAGCAGGACCCTGGGGATTGTAGAGAGCGCTTGTGGAGTAGTTGAGAGATGGCTGAGATTATTGCGAACCCAGATGAGCAGAGGGCATGAAGGGGGTGCAAACAAGAATTTTAGCTCTGACAAATCAGGTAGAGCGATTAGAAGAGAGCAGTGATGAGGAAAATCAAGTATCTGGTACTGTCTGAGAGCAAAAGTGACAGAATAAAGTGACAAATGTGAGAATAGCATTTTTTGAATACAGAATGTGTAATGTGATTTGAGAGTGTTACTTTGTAAATACAGCTACATTGACTGTATAATGGAGACAAAAAACTTAAAGCACAATCTTTTCTGTCATTGAACATAAGTGCAACAGATTTTTGTTATGCTTTAGCTGCCAGTTAAATACAATCCATACCCCAAATAAACACATACGTTAATATAAACTACTTTATTACATACCTAGTTCTGGTTATAGTGGCAGAGGAGGATATTATACTGTAGAGCAGCTCTCTGCAACCCAAATATGACAAGAACGAGCTAATATTACTTAATCTATGGAGATGATTCACTCACCTCAGTCCTGACTCAGCAGAACACTGTGAATCCCACACCACTGATTCCAGTTTACACAACTATTCAAAACAGGAGCGCATCAAAAACAAGAGGCATGCCGTTCCCTGTAGAAATCACTGATGTTATACCTTTTTAATTGCTTTTACAAGTCATGATCAACATAATTTCGCTTTTTTCCCCACAAAAGATGAATTGTGGCTGGATTAAAGTATGGCAGTTCAGAATCAACCTGACAAAGCTCGAACAGTAACGCAAGAAAAAATGGGAACGTCATTGCAACTACCAAATCATGACTAGAAGGGGGTGAATGTTTATGCAATCACTTATTGTAGGTGTTATATTTTTATAAATTAATAATTTTGTCAAGACTGACAAAGTTTTTTTTTTTTTTGGCTTTTTGGTTGATTATGATGAAATTTTTGGTGTGTAAAATGAATACAGAGGGTACAACTTCCAAGGAGGTGAATCCTTTTAATTGGAACTGCACTTAAAAGATGCGACACAAAAACCCTTTTCATTTCAAGTGCTTCTCAGAATGCTAGCAAGCACGGCAAGACTGAAAAGTTTATTCAACTTCATTCCTAGACCTGTTGTAAGACGCGGGAGATCTCCAGCTCTGGTCACGTCTCTCTGGATCATTGTACACTTTAAACCTAGCAGAATCGAAGTTTGCCCCGTGTGAACCGCGTCCGGATTGTGAATGTATCCTGCGAAGAAAACGTCTCTTCAGGACTGGATGGACCAATTTTACCCATGAACACCCCTGTTGCAGATAGGACACAGCCCGTTGGTCAGCTCTGATGGAGGCGACGTGTTTGTGTGCGTGCGTGTATCGGTGTACGTTTCGTCATCGGTTTATGCGTTCAGTGAGGTCAGTCGGCGCACGGCTTGCGTGTTTTCATTGGCTCGCATTCCTTTAGGAAAATGAGAGGAGACAATGCAGGGAGCTGAGTGAGCAACAGGTGTAGCTCTCAGTTAAAACCAATTTGTTGCTATCAGTGAGCGCAGCACTGCCTGGAGCAGCGGTTTTGTTGAAACCTCATAGATTCTTAAAAACAAAGAAGAGCCTCTGCCAGATTGTGGGACGGCGCCTTAAACAGCGGGCTTGTTTAATTGTTGTGTTGGGTGGCGGCTGGAAGCCGCCGTCCAATCCCAGCGGGGAACAAAGCCAACATTGTTATCGCCGGCGCACAGGCCCTTTCGCCAGTATACCTGCTTTCGCTCAGTTTCTGCAAGAAAAAGAGGTGGAGAGGGTTGAGGCTGGATGACAATGACAAATCAAACCAGTTAGATTTTCTCCATGCTTTTTTTTTTTTTTTTTTCGTCAGCTGTGCCGTGTTGCCTTCAGCTCAGTGGAAAGCAGCGGTATTAAGCTGCTGCTGCTATGATTAAGCACTGTATTTCTCTTATCAAGAAAAGAATAGCAAGGGAAGCTTTCCCTCCATCTCTTACGGTTCATCATTCATTTTTTCCCCTCCCTTTGCTACTTCTCTGGCTTCTCATTTATGTGCCATTATGGCTCCACTCGACTGACTCAGTCAGCTCCCTGATAACGCTGGTGGCAGGAGGTAGGCTGCTGCAGCTCCGCGGCTCGCCCTGATTAGAAAATGGGAATAAAAGTTTTTTTTTTTCTTTTCTTTATTGGTTTCATTTGTGTGATATTTAAATAGAGTTGTAGAAGCGACAGGTTCACCACATTTTACACGCTTTCAGTCACGTCCAGCCTTTGTCCTGGGTTGATTTTCAAAACGTGGAGCTTTGTCTCTGGTGGGGTTTTTTTTGTTTGTTTTTTGAAAGAAAGAGTTTGTCTTAAAAAATGGCGACCGCTACTTGTGCCTCCCATTTGATAAAAAAAAAAAATTAGGATGAATACTAATATGTCAGACATCAAACTTTGAACACTTTTTAATGCAACAACAATCATGACGGCATGTTGCAATGGATGTTAACTTACTTAAAGCTGGTTTATGTCACTTTTTGTTTTTTGTTTTTTTACATATTTATTAAAACTGCCACCATGTTGTGAGAGTATTAGATGGGACAGATAATATCCGAAAAGATCAATTTCCTCTACCTCTTCCCAGAGCTACAGCAAATGCGCCGCTCCTGGGCAAAACCAACCAATCAGAGTCAGGAGGAGGGTCTCAGTGCTGCCAGTCGGCCTCGTGTAGAGAAACAGTTTACCCTTACAGGAAAACCATTTATCCGCCATCGTTAGTGGCCATGCTAACTAGCATTAGCATTCACAAGGGTGATTGACAGCACTATGACCCTTGTCCTGGCTCTGACTGGTTGTTTCTGACTGAGCCGAACAGATCATCTGTTATATGTCAGGAGATAGCGACAGTTCTAAAAAGTATGTTAAAAATTACTTTTCTCATAAAACCTGATTACTCGAGCTGTCTAACGTTATGTGAGTTTAGTAAATGTCATCCTACAGCACTACTAACCATCTCACCTCAGCTGCTTGCATGGATCAGAGGGCCTTATGGGTTATAGGGACGGTGTGTCTCCATAAAACAACAGGGCGCTGGCTGAGAACCCTGGTGTAGAGAAAACAGAGCACAAGCTCCCCGTCCCCTTCACCTTCAGTAAGAGAGACAAAAAGTCACTTTGTCGGACACTTCTTAGCCTTAATAGTGCTAAAAGACACACTGGAGTTGTAAATGTTTTCATTACTGCTGCAGTGTGTGGCCTGTAGGGAAATCTGGTCACACAAATAGAAAATAGCCTCTGAATCCCAATACAGGACTGACTGTATTGCCCAAGTGCATCTGGTTAATTTGTCCCTTAATTACTCTATTAAGCAAACCAGCAGTCTGACTGGGAAAAGGTGGCGGAATGCAGAATTTAAATCTAAACCAATAAGAAACAAAAATCTGATATAAAGTATATATTCTGCATATACAAATAATCATTTATGCAAATGAACAAAATTGTTTTATTTTCTTATTTTATGAATAAATAAATTAAGGAAATAAAAGTAGGTTATTTGTTTGAAGGGAAAATATTTTTGCCTTTTTTATGTACATGTTAGATAAAGTTTCAAAAGTTATGCTCTCAGTACCGCAACAAATTTCTGTCATATCTTTCCTGTGAGTTGCCAGATTTTTCTGCTGTTTTTTTGTCTCACTGTAGAACTATTCTCCCCTCCCCTACCTGTTGCTGTACACTGCCAGCTAGGAGAAAGACAGCTAATAAAGGTTTTATTTTGTTTTGCTTTTTATTCATGTTGACAACAAACCACCGACTCTTCTTCTTCTTCTCCTTCTTCCTTCGTTGTTATTTTCTTTTCTCGTCGTCATTTCTTCAGCCTGGTGGAGCAGTGAAATGGCCCATTGTAAAAGAGCAGCCTGTGTGTGCCTGAGACATTAGCTGCTGATTTAGTGGGACATTAGCTTGATGGATGGCGGCGCAGAAAACTCCCAACAACAGATGATTTGCATGCCGAGAAACTTCTAGCCCGAGACCAAACAACATTCAGCCCCTCCCTTGTTTATGCTCATTATTTTACTTTTTAATCCAGAATATATTGTTAAATCTCTCCAAAGCATTGCAGAAATAAATCACCTCTGACCTTACATGAAAAATGGAGATCTTTTTAAAAAAAAAAAAACTCTAAGAACTGGGTGAAATCTTTGTCAAAGCACTTTATCTAGACTAACACCGTTAAGCCTAAAATAATTTACCCTGTGCAGATATATTGATTATGTGTTCTCGCTAATAGCTCGCTCAGGGTGGCAGCATGTACAGTAACTCTGTAAAGCCAGTTCTGATTCATTCTTTTTCTAAACGTCTGTTCATCATTTTTAGGTTGAAACGTTTCACATTTGGACAATTATTTACTCTTGTTTTGGAAGCTGTGGGAGAATTTTTGCTCTACTTTTTTTTCCTTTTGACCACTTCCCTTGATGTGTAACCATGGCAACAGGGTATTGTGGGGTTTTTTTTTTTACCTTGATGCAGCAGATGAGAATTTCAAAAGCTCAAATAATACTCTATGATCCCCTACTCAACATCTTCCTGCTTTCCAAACATACTGATAGAAATTCAAAGAAGCAAAAGCAAATGAGGTGGATTAGCACTGCTTGCTAACAATGTGTGTCAGCCAGGACATGTTTCTGCTAAATTCAGTTGTTACCATATCATGAGAGTCATGATGCTGTCATACAGCAACAGCGTCTTCAGTCAGAGGCATCTACGGTTTTGTTGTAAGACTGACTGCTACTGGAGAGCCTTCCTGCCCACAGCATCTCCATCCATAATGACTCTTTGGAGACATTTTGGTGGTATGAGATCCAGCAATATTTTATCAAATAAAGAAATTAGAATTAATCATGATTTTACAAATATTAAATGAAAGGAGCATTACAGACTTAATTTAGTTTTATTTTTAAAACTTTTTCTGTGTATCTTGAACGTTTTTAATTGTAATACTCACATAAGAGCAGAAGACTAGCCTTAGCCAGCTGGTTGCAGCACAGATCTATATGTTTGTGTTCCAGGTACTTCATTAGTACTTTACCAGGAGGTGGACTTTTTGAGAGGCTTATTATTAATCTGTCTAATTCATCCCATTAATCACTTTATCTCTGCCAACGCGACAGCCACCCCCACTTCACCACTTCACCCACACACCGCTCCAGTGCTTCATTTCCATCTAGTACACGCTACTTCCACTGTTTATTCTCACACACACTCGTACACCCCTTCTGTCTCCACTTGACGTGCTCACACACACTCACGCACATCTTCATCATAATGTCTGTCCTCCTCTGTCTCTTTCGCAGTCACTCTTGATTCTTTTTTCTTTCTCTCTCTTTCGTCCTGAATCAAAGTGCTATCCGTAGTGGATGGGCCTTTCATTAGCAGCGGAATAATGTTAGGAGGAAAAATGAAGCCGTCTCTCTGACCACATTAGTTATCATTGAGAAGACCTCTGCCTGGTACGTCTCTCTGTGTCACTGTGTGATACTGTAGAGGATTATGATGTGTTTATGCTTTAAACCTCTGTCCTGTCCTCAGTCAACGTTAGTTTTTTTTTTTTTTAGATCTTATTCCTGCTCTGTCTTCTAATAAAGCCCCGGCTGAATGTTTTAGACCCATTTTTTTTTCTTCCCAGAGAAATGACTCTGGTCATTATCTGCTGTGGAGCTTTCCTCTCTCTCTGGTCTCACTAGAACGATTTGTTGATGCTGGGATTTTTATTAGCTTAAAGTTGAACCATGGGGATTAAAATGAATACCAACAGGCCGTTTAGCTCAGATCCAGCATACATGTTGCTGCCTTGTACATTGCAAGCTTCTTTTTTTTCACATTGTGTCACATTAAAACCATAAAAGTAAATGTATTTTATTAAAGATATAAAATTTCACCATGTCCTGCGCAGCTGAATACAAATTCATGCATCACCTTCTAAATGTAGAAGTTCAGTTTGCTGCCTTGCTGAAAGAAACTCTTACTAACGATGAGGAAAGGTTGTGCCATCCTTCGCTGTTAGCAATAACCACAACCAGCTTTTGCATCAATTTTGCTCATCCTCTTTTGATAAATGTTATCAATTTATGCTGCTTGGAGGAAATATGAGCATGAACATCATATTTAAGGTCACGTCAGAGCATCTTAATCAGATCTAAGTTTGAATTTTGACTCAATCACTCTGAAACCTTTTATTTAGATTTTTTTTAATTGTCTTTGCCAGTGAAAACTGTATTTTCTAACACTTTCAATCAGTAATTTACTGGGAGTTTTACTCCCAGTTAATGAACTTTTTTTGTTCATTAACTGTAATAAGTTGGTTTTATTGGCTTATAAGTTTATGAATGAAAAGAAAATTGTATTAACACAGGTTATCTTTGCCCAAAAGAATATCAAATTTGCTAAAAAAAACAAAATAATACAGAAAAATTCAGTCAGGGGTGCAAAATTGCTTCCTCAAAAATTGCAACCATCCAGCAAATAGATTCCTGATCACTGTAAAAAGAGTCATGGGATCACTTAAACCTGCAGCTACTTTTTGAACACGAGGACTCGTTTAACGGGTACACCAAAAACGAAATGAGGCAGAAAGCAGGCATAATCACGTCGGGGATGTTATTGTTTTCGAAATAGATTAACCCCGTTGCCAGAAATGGTCAATTTTGTAAATCTAAACGAGTTTGCTTTTCGCCATCTAACACCTGCTAAACTTAGACATAATTACAGGGTTTGCCATCTGCCTGCATTACCTGATACTTGTTCACCATCTGTTTAGTCACTACTACAATCAAACACAAGAGATATTTACCGGAGGGCAAGGCAGATTTATATTTGTATTTACAGTTGGCAGGTTTATACTTCAGAAGCTTTTAGGAAGATTCATTGTTAAATCAATGTGGATGTAAAGTTTATGACTTTTTTTTTTGTATATACATTAGTAATATAAACTGCAAAGGTTTTTAAGGTTAAGTTCAATATGAGAGGCTGAAAAGGAGGAAGTTTCCTGAACTCGTTTCTTCATTTGCTGTTTGACACTGATGCAGAAGTAAAGAAACAAAGTTATTGAGGCAAAAACTGAACTGTTAACAGCGGTTGTGTAACGACTGCTTTGTTTTGTGCTCTCAGCGTGGTGCCAGCAAACCGGCACAGTCTGATCATCTGAAAAGCTCCAACATGAAATGAGAAGAGTGCGCATGTCCTGAAGGAAATGATTAAATGCTAAATCCAACTTTTAGCTTTTTGGTTAAAGTTGCTTCTGTTGTGAAACTCAGAACTGAACTGAAAGAAGCTGGAGTTTGAATGAAAAGTCAGCTCTGACCTTCTTTAGTCAAAAAAAAAAAAAAAAAAAAAAAAAGATGACCACATTTATTAACTTAATGGAGTTGAATGCAGTGTATTCAACTAGATTCGTAAGAAGATGAAAGCTTATGCTGCTTATTCTGCTCAAGGAGCCCGTTCTTCTTTTACATTCAAGTAGTACAGAAAGAAATGAACTCTGGTTTACCATAACTAGATTGTGAGGAGAAAAAAAAAGAAGAAATGCCAACGCAGTTCTTAGAATAAAGGACCAAAAGGGCATCTGTCTCGTTCAAATCTCTATTTTCACAACTTTTTTCAGTCTAAAAGAAACAAAACAGAAATGAAATGGATTAAAACGGTTTAGCCTGCTGACATTTAGTCTGCAGTCTCTTTTGCAGGTTTGTCCTTTCTGCGAGGACCATAGTTAGACATGTTGTGTCCAAGTATTTCTCATTTATCACAGGCCCTTTTGCTACTCTTATTATTAGGTTTTTTTTTGTACTACATGCTTTTGTGCAAAATGTGAGGGTCAAAGACATAGACTTTTTTATTTGAATTGCAGTATTGACTCCCTCAAAAACTAAAAGGGCGTTAGAATTTTTTTTTTCTTTTCCTGTCAAAGCAGAGAACTGTGTAGAATGAAATGTTTACAGATTGTATCTTATGGATTCAGAACTTCAATCTGTCCCATATCTCTGTTATTTCTCCTTGTACGTATGCATACGTTGTTTGCATCACGGTTTTGTCGTGTTTCCTTTCCCATTTGAAATCAACTACAACTTCACATTGAGTTTTCAGAACCAGAATCATTAGAATCAGCCTTTGTTGTCATTGCACAAAAGTGGGCTGCACTGAAAATTAGTTTCAGTGCAGCCCAGCCAAAGAACAACGACAAAAAAAAGAAACAAACAACAGGACAACATAAGACATGAGTAGACGGATGCCTGAGGCTGCAGCCATCATTGGAGTTTCACTAACTACTTTGCTCCTCTCTTTCTCTCTCCTGTCTTTATCCAGTAAAAACGACCATCCTGAACTACCAGAGCCCCACTACCGGGCTCTTCCCCGTGAAGACATTCTCCGACATAAAGGAGGCAAAGGTCCGGGACTCTCTGTACTGCGCTGCTTGTGCCTGGGCCCTGTCTATGGCATACCGGTTAGTAAACCTCTCTAACACAGGTTATGTTTCATCATTTGAATCTTTATTTATATGATGAGGCTGTTTTATGATTTGAAAAGCCTCCTGTTTTTGTCACTGTTTATGGCTGATGATATATTTGAAATCTTGTGCTTATTTTTGGGGCTGTTTTCATGACTAATTTAGCTAATTAATGAGGTTCTTCGTAATTAGGGTAATGCTGCATGATTACTTGGCAGAGAGCTGGACCGCGTGTAATTGTGGAATATCTGTCACCACACACACACACACACGCGCGCACACACCCAGGTGATTGTGTGTCTCATTTTCCTGGCTGCTGTTTTTTGAGCAAAGCCTCTCTTGACTGCAGTAGTTTATGGTTTTATTTTGTGTTTAAATGAACTGAAACATTCATGAAATACTGAAACTGAACGTAATCTCCTCTACATGTCAGTCCCTGGATAACAACTTAAAGAAAAACATGTAATGCTTTGCAAAAATAATCATGCCCTTTGAACTTTAAACACTAAACATGTTCGACATTTTAGCTTATTGAGATTTATTTGTTATTCAAAAATACTTCATTGATTCCAAATGGAAATTATACGGTGTTGTAACTCGTATATTAATTCAAAATTCTTCAGAGTTATTGTTGATGATGTCGGCTGCAGGCAGGAAGAAATCTCTGCCATTGCCTTAAGTTTTAAACTTCAGGCCACATCAAAACGTTAATAAAACGTCTGAGTCAAGTTGGAAAAATTCAAAGATTACTTCAAGGCTAAATCTGCCAGGAGTATGAATAATTTAGGGCTTGGCTGTGAGTCCAGCTGTTCTCTTGAGATCCTGGAGGTTTTGTTAGAGAATATTGCAGAACAAACAACAACAAAAAAAAAAAAATAGTGGCGAAGCTTAAAATTCATGTCAGGTTATAGGACAAAACTTGAAATTTATGGTTGAAGCATAAAATGATTCAGGGCTGTTTACAAAACACAATATGTTAAAAAATATGAGAAATAAACGGCTAATATGTCTTCAGATTTTAAAACAAGAGTGCTACATTAGCATCTCACTCAAGCGCTAAAAAATCTTTTCTCTATCAGCTTCCCTTATTTGATTAATCCCTCACTGATTAGTGTCTTGAGAAAAGGGCATTTCCCTGAAGTGTGAATGAAAAAAAAAAAAAAAAGACAGAAAACTATGGAGAACGGAAGATATGATGATGGTGAGACTAAAATGGTTTGAAGTTGAGGAACAGGCTGGAAAACAGGAGGAATTTCAGGGAGTGGTAAGGTCAGCAGAAAGGGTGTTTGAGGAGATAAGAGGCGTAGCCAGGAAAAACAAGAGATGGGAAGGAAAAGCGAGCGAGGAAATGAGATTGTGGGGGAAGACGGAGTGAAAGGGAGGGGTAAAAATAGAGTGTACTCCAGTGATGTGACCAGCAGCACATCCCAGTCATCAGTCATGGCTGCCTCCTATTAGAATTGTCACTGGGATTTAATTAAGATGATTCTCATCTGACAGGCTTGGCTTGTGCCATTACTTACTTCAGAGTCAGCTGCCGCATGTGTGTCTGAGCCAGTGTGAGACACTCAGGGATCTGATGAGTGGCTGGAATTGCTACAACCCCTGCTCTAAGTGCACATGACTTCAGCTCTTCCTTTGACCTTTATGCTAATGTTTTATATATGTACTGCTGGGGTAGTTATATTACCATCGAAACGCTCTCTTAATTTTCTAAGTAATCATAAAATGGCAAGTGGTGAGTAGAGGTTCAGTGTATTTGTCCAACAGGATGGACAGTCGTCTCAACTTTACATATTTCCTCTTAAGCCTGATGCAATAAGCAATAAATTGATTAGTTGCAACCACCACGTAATTTCCATTTACATGGTGGTTTTTCCTTGTGTCTGTATCATTTACTATCAAAGTCTGGATGACAAAAGTCTTCAGTTTGGTTCTTTTGTCTCAACTTGACTTCTTTATGGAAGAATAGCTTTGTTTACAGAGACTCCAGTTTCCATTTTAAGAATGGAAGCTGAACTTCGCGGGGTTAGAAAATAAAGCTTTTTTGTCTTTGAGAATGTGTTCTTGCATCGTTATGCCATTACCGTTATATTACTTGAACATGGTCTCAGAACAACGATAATATCGTTGATTGCAATAACTTCTGACAGTTTGTTGTGACAGGCCTGTTCCCTCTTTTCCTATAGCATGAAAACATTTTCAAATACTCAAGAGTTGAGCAGAAATCTCGCCAAGAGTAGCTTGTTTCTATTCATTCCATCACTAAATACTGGTCTATAATTATGCTGCTCATGCTGACATCTTGTTGGAGTAGCTCTGTTATTCTTGTTCTTTGAAGACTTTTGTTTTTGGATAAAACAATGTTTTTTTTGTATGTTTGTTTTTGGACAATCATTCCCTGTGGTTTTGGATGCTGTGCAGCTGGAATAATATTTGTAGTCTTACTACTTTTACTTTTAGACACTTGCTGCGATGCGTTTTGGCAGCCAGGAGTTTCTTTTGATACAACCGGGAGCAGCTGCTTAGCATCTCAAAAGTTGAAATAATACCTGAACTTCGACCTGGAATCCCAGGTGTTACGTCTGTCTGCGTTTTTTTTGTTTTTTGTTTTTCCATCAGTGGGCACACTCGGTCCCGGCCTGTAGCCACGGCGCTCTGCTCCCCCACTGAGGGACTACAGCAGTCTGCCACATTTAGTGGTGAAACAGAGATTGGTGAGAGGCATTAGTGAATTTTTATAAAAAAAAATTAAAAAAAACACAGCACGTGAAACTAGCTGTCAATCAGGGCGTTAATACAGAGAATCCAGCGCTGAACTAGTAACAAATCAGGAGCTTATTAGATGAGTGGCAAGTCATGTGAGACACATGGGGCTGATGAAGAGAAACTAAACACAAGTGCGGAAAGACAAAAAAATGCAGAAATAAACCAAGAAATTAATACAAAGGAGTAAAATATATGGCAAGACTTTTTGAGCAATAATTATTACAGGGAGATGAACAGGTTGAAGCAACACCTTAACTCGGGTAAAAACACAGTAGAACATCAAAGGGAAAAATCTAAAAGAAAAAAACATTAAGGATTTTTTTTTTTCCCCCAGATGACAAAAGCTAGGATAATATTGCTACAGTACCACAGTTTTGTTCAGACCATGCCTATACAAAAGATAATGGTTTTGTACTGCAATAGTAAGAAGCTGAGTGAAATCCTAAGTGTGAAAGGAACAAATAGCTTTTTATGTCTTTAAGGGTTTTTAAATTTATGTCTGTTTTGCCGATGTTATTTTTCATGTTAATATCAACGCCATGAGGCTTGACGTTAAAAAGAGGCTCCATTACACTTTAAATTTAACTAATGTGAATTTGATTGAGGACTGTCGTTGTTCCTTATAATTTCTGTCCAAGAAAACTACTAATCTCTAATCCAGTAGATGGGCCTACTGCTAATTTTTAGCCATCTTTCAGCTTCATATTTGCATGGCATTTTTCTTTCCATTTGAAGTGCTGGGTAGCCTGACAGCCCGATTGCCAGCAAAACCATTATGGGGAAATGTACATCTGGTCAGAGGAGGCCAGATTCAAACACTGGCCAGTCATCTGTAACATCCAAGTGCCTAAAATATCACCTGGATGGAAAATGTCTGATTTGTTCATGGGAAAGACAACACATTTATAATTACACAAACAATTGTCCTTCCTTTTCTGAAATGGGGGATTTGTTTACAATCTAATAACAAATGTTGGGATGTTGTAAAATGAGGTATGAATGAAGTAAAACATTTTATTTCACCATTAACAGAAATTCCACACTCACAAAATGCCTTCACATTTCCGAAACAATTGAACAAAAACAACTGTGATGATGACCAGAGATGTATGACTATCTTCATCATCTGAAACTCAGATGATGACATGGTGTAGGCAGTGTTGTGGTAAAATGATCTCAGAACAACGGTATTATCGTTTATGGCCATAACTTCTGCGACAATTTATTGTGACAGGCCTTGGTCCTCTTCTTCCACAGCCTGAAAAGTTTTTAAATACTCAAGAGATAAGCAGGAATCTTGCCAAGAGTGTCTTGTGTCTATTGCTTTGATGTCAGTAGAACGTGGTCAAATGCTATAATTAACATTTTGACTTCTGAAGTTCTACTGATAAATTAAGCCTCTCTTAGGTCTGTTTTTGTGAGTGTATCATCATTCCTGTTCTGTTAGAGAGTCCAGCAATTCCATTGTTTCATTCATGTCCTGTGTGAACAGCGCTGTTAAAGTTCTTTTCTCTTCCCTCACCGTGCAGGCGCATCGATGATGATCTGGGCCGCACGCATGAGTTGGAGCATTCGGCCATCAAGTGCATGAGAGGGATCCTCTACTGCTACATGAGGCAGGCAGATAAGGTGAGTTTGTTCCAGCGTCTGCTCTTAAATTGCATGTTTTCCTCAGGAAAGCCTGCAGTTATGCACGGTTTCCCATCAGAAGTGCGTTTCCACGCAGAGCGCCTCTTTAAAGCAGTGGAGGCATCTTGTTCCCTTTGTTCATATTCCGGCAAATAACAGGAAGAGGATGGATGCTTCAGTCCTCAGGGCTTAATAACACACTATCCTTTAATTACCTTGGACTTTTGCTCCGAACGGGAACATTTCATGCCACGTCTGCAGTAAACCTAATGAGCGCGCTTTGCCTTATGTAGCCAAAGGAGGGCCAAATGGATCTTCTGGATGTTGTTGTTGGTCTTCATGAGGAGCGTCTTTTCAGAATGTGTGTTCTCTTGCTGCGTACGCGTGTTTGTGTGTACTCTGAGAAAGCCGCTCTGCTTCATCTCGTCTCGACCTTCACGACCTAATTCAGAGAAGAGCTTTCCTGTGTCTTAATTACAAAGCTGCGTTTACACTGTTAATTACACAAAGCGGCGTTCGTCATGGCCCCGTCTCCAGCACTTAAGAACTACATGGAGGTTTCATTGAAGATGTGACAGAGGCCGATGTCTGCATAAAGGACCGTCTTTAGGACGTTTCATGTCTTTTTCTTTACAGTCACATGAAACATTAAATTTTAGTATTATTCACAAGACATAACTGCTGTACACTTAGATTACCAAAATAAAATGGATAAACTGGGTGTAGACCAGACATATAATTAGAGATATACGATATACCGGCATCAACATCGCCACTGGCCGATGTTAGTCATTATTTAACATATCTGCATCGGTCCAATAAGTAAAACTAGGTTAGCACTGGGGTCATTTTTTTCAAAATGTCAAAGTAGGGTTGTAAAATATATACATATTATTGGTATCTGCTATCAGCTGTCAATATTGGCTCAAATTTCTATGTCGGTTCATCCCTACATTACAACCGTGCACACACACTCACACCTAAAGGCAAATCTGGCAAACCAAGTTACCCAACAGTCATGTTTTTAGAGTATGGCAAGAACCTGGAGTACCCAGAGAGAACCCAGGGGGAACATGCGCACTCCATGCACAAAGACCCCAGGATTCAATTCCTGAACCTTCTGGCTGCCAGACAAGCCGTGCTACCGCACCTTTAAATCACATTAACATCCCTTGTTTCAGATCATTCCCATTACAGTGGGAACTTTTGATTGTGCTTTGTAAGCAATTACAACAAACTTTTCAAGAGTGGAGCCAGTTGACATTTTGGCTTCATTGGAGTGAGAGTCAGGTGGACCACTAAAGAAAGAGAAAAGCATCTTTTATGGAAATATGAGCAGCAGAACTCATTCGACTCTCTATGCACAATTATGTTTATATCCGTATTACTGTGAGATGGCAGGCAGTGGAGCATTTCCAGGAAAAGTAGGACAGAGGGTCTCGACTATGACCCAACTATGTAGCGACACGAAGGCGAAGGTGGGAAACGATAGAGCGCTAAACAAAAGATGGGGTGTCTGCAAAAGAAAAGATAAAGATACAAGAGCAAGGATGATAAATGAAAACAGTAGGGTGCATGATAGAAAGCTGAAAAGGAAGACTTGAGGAGAGAAAAAAATGAAGGAGAAAGGCAGGAAGGCTTCAGGACTGAGATGGCAGAGAGAGAGAGAGAGAGGAGGGAGAAAAGGGAAACAAATGAGGGAAAAATGGGACAAAAGGCCAATTATTTATAACTGCATGACAGGACTGGCAGCACAGCTGTGATTTAGCATGGAGCCGAGTCGACGCAGCAAACACACACAAAGCCACCAACAAACCACCAAACAAAACAACGTAGCAAAGAAACCGTGGAGGGCTTATTGCAAACCATGTCACAGATCGGGTGACCTGAATGTGACCCTTATCTGCCACAGAGCGGGATGCAGTCCGCCCCACACAGCATCCGTTTTACGGTCGTTCCTCATGGGACGAGCATGTTGACTCTGAAATAAAACATTATGTTCAATATGTGTCACTGACACAGTTAGAGCCGCTTCTGCTGCTACGCCGGATGTGATTTAAGACTTAAAGCGCCAGCAACGAACAGTGACAGGTTCCAGGACCGCACTGTGCTTTGCTGAACTATTCATTTTACATTTGATCACATCAGAATCACTAGCTGTAATGTGTTCCAATGAGATTTCAACACGAAGTACTCAATTTTCTGAACGATGTGCATTTGTGTCCAGTCCCCCTGAGTCAGCACTTTGTGGAACCACCTTTGCTGCGGATACTTCTGTTTTATTTGTCTACAAGCTTAGTATGCCTACAGAGCGACATTTTACTGTAGTTTTTCTAAGCCCAGTCTCTTTTTCTGGTTATGTCTCCGATCACCCTCCCAGAACACGATTCTGCTACCACCATGCGTCGTTTTGGGAACGGTGTGTTCAGGGTGATATCTGGTGATAGTTTTCCCACATATGTAACCTTTTTGATCCTCCACAGTTACCATGGTTCCTTCAAGGTTTGCAGTCGTTCCGTACTCTTTCCATGTTCAGATGACTGAACAGAGCTGTGTGACATATTCAAAACTTTTCATTTAGTTGTACAACCTAAACCTGCTTTTATCGCTGTTCCTTTGTCTTCATGCTCGTTGTTCTCTAAAATTCTCTAATTACAGGAAAATATGGATTTTCACTGACATTAAATCACAGAAATGTAAACTATTTTTTAAGGGGTAAAGCGTGTGACCCGTGTACAGAGGAGTGGCTACTCGATGCGGCAGGCACTGGTTCAAATCCCGACCCCATGACCTTTGCCGCACATCTTCCTATTCTATCACAACCCACCTTCCTGTCAACTTACAATCAAAAGCCACTAGAACCAAAAATGCGTAAACAGAATTTGATTTCTTCTAAAAGCAATTGATTGCTGTTGATTTTAGTTAGGAGGTTAAAAATTAGGTGAATACAATGATCATTATTCACCTAATGATGGATATTGTAATAAAATAAATTGAAAACAATCAATTTATTTCCACTTTTAAATATACGCTACTTGTTGTCGGTCTGTGACATAAAACCAGCACATTTTGTGGTTGTAATGTGAAGAAATGAGGAAAGTTTGAGAATGAGGAAAGGATCGAGAATGCTTTTGTAAGGCACCACATATTTACCTTCTCTGTCTTCCCGTGGACGGTTTCTTCCTCACCTATTCAAAGTTGTTACCGTGCTGAAATTGAAAGCAACAAAAGAAATCTCTGCCTTTATCTTCCTCTGCACCATCTTCACCCTCACCTGCCCATCTTATCTCACCCACCTCCGCCTGTGTTTATCTCTCGGTCAGGTGGAGGAGTTTAAAAATGACCCCAGCCCCTCCAAATGTCTCCACTCTGTCTTCAACGTGGACACCGGCGACGAGGTTTACACCTACGGCGACTATCACCACCTACAGGTGAGTCGGTGAACAGCCAACTGTAGAAATGAGACAGTTTATCTTATTTTTACTACAATCTGAATATTCAGATTAATGGTGATGAGGGAGGCGGGGAAAGTTCACTTTCAGATCAGAAGTTAGGATGGGTAAACCTTGTTGAAGATGAAACGACGCGAATAAATGAGCAAATAAATGACATATTATAAAGTATTAGTTCTGCAGCCTTTCTCTCTCTCTCTCCCTCCGTGAGAGGCGAATGTGCTTTAAACTCAGACAGTTTATTCTTCTGTCAATGGTATTGGAAGAGGTCAATTTGGAGCGCTGCGTTTGGATGGAGCCTCTACTTCCAGTGAAGCGAGTCCAATACAGGGGGGAGAGCAAGAAATTGAAAAATCAAAATAAGGCTGCAAAGTTGCCATGCTGCGACAAAGACACTGAAAAATCAACAAGAGCGTATAGAAGTGAAGGGTTTTCTCCTCACATTAAGTCCTTTGCTGTGTTTTTTTTTCTTTCACTTTATTATTGATAATGTCTCAGTGTCACTACTTCTAGCTAACATAAAAGCCACGTCTTGGTTTCTTTTTCTTTTGTTTTTTTTTTTTTGCAGTATGCAACGGTTTTTGGCTGAACTGTCAGATTTGAGAATAGCGCGCAGCGTGCAAATAAAAGTCATTTCTCTAACGGTGCTTCACTCCCAACCTTTTCTGTCATCGCCGTAGATCGATGCCGTTTCTCTGTTCCTGCTGTACCTGGTGGAGATGATCTGCTCCGGTCTCCAGATCATTTACAACACCGATGAGGTAAACAAGACACCAGAAAGCACAAAAAAATAATAATAATAAAAAAAATTTAAAAAAACATCGACATCTTACACTTGTGCCATTTTGGAAGCAATTTAGAAGCCGGTCCAAACATTTTATAAGCATGTGGTAAAGTAATTACACACTCAGTAGTAATAAATTTCCTCATTTAGGTTTGTTTTCCATCCAGTGAACATCTCTGCTTGATTTACTTAAAAAAACATGTTTACATTTATATATGAATTTTAATGGAATTTGAAAATGTGCTTTCAAATGTTCTGCATTATGAATCTAAACATATGATTACGTAAAAGGACACCTAACAAAGCTATAGAAAACACTGCACACTAATCTAAGCTATTCAAATGTTGTGTATACACATTGTGAAACAAGACACCAGTCAAGTAAAATGGATAATTATGAATCAAATTATTTCTAAGTTTGTAATAGCAGAGCGATGAAACACAACAGATGTTTTAGAACGTTTGCTATTTATTACACATGAAGAGGTTGCAACCGACTATCAATTACTGTAAGTATGAAATTAAATTCCACTTATCAAGCAAATTAAATAGAGAGAGCTGTCGCAAATTAAGGCGATTGTACGTCAAGTATCTTCAGCCATAGAAAAGTAGTTTTAGTTTAAAACTGTGAAGAAAAGGCACCGTGTAACAAAACTAAGGTATAAAAATGTAAACATCATGACTTTCTTTAGCCAGTTGTGCCAATCTCAACTCACACAAGTGCTGTTCTAATAGTAGAGGTCCATTAAAATTGTTTCTATTAGTTTTGCACTTTTATATCATAAAGCAATTATTAATGTGTTTTCCAGGCACATTTTACAGCACAATCAATAAACTATCATTAAAGGGTCCTGCTTTCATTTATTTTATCTACATTTAAGTACAAAGAATCACTTTCAACTTTTATTATATGAGCTACAATTAGTTTTAATTTCCCTCTGGAAATCAAATCTTTCTCAATATTAAAAAAAAAATGTTTTCTACGTCTGTACTTTGTCAAATATTACCTCCGAGTGAGATTTTAAAGGGGCAGTATTATGTAAAAGCGACCTTTTTTGGGCTTTATTTTATGTCATAATGGTAATCCTTTGTGAAAAGCACAGAGCACCATGACTCTCCCACTGAGCTCCTTCAGACTAGCCAGCAGCAATTAGCAAGCACCTGGTCTAACTGCACATCTGCTGACCTCATCATAGGAGCTGCTTTTCAGTAGAACTCTGCTAAAAACATTGTTAAAGGGTTAATAGAGGAGCCATGTTGTGATCACTTCCTGAAAGCGGAGTTTCAGAAAGAGCAGGAGTTTTTAAAGAGACAGAGGCCCAATTTCAAGGCGTTAAATCGGAAGTAAAATGTATGTTATGTCATATTTGATATAAGTATATAGCATTGTTTTAGCATATTGATGGTGCTATTTTACTGCACAATGCGCCTGGATAACACATATGACTGCCCCTTTAAAAGTATCTGATAGGAACTGTAGGCCTCCAAATTTGGCCTTATTTTAACTAAACTCAGCAGATACCATAGATCTGCCAGATCTATGTCAGATACCATAGATCCGACATAGATCTCTCTTTCATAGGGTTTCTTGCATTACTATACTCTCTAAAATGCTTAGTTAACTTCACCAGGAAAAAACATTTAGATAATCTCTGTATGGAAGTCTAAATGTCCTCCTGGAAAATGATCTGTTCACATCCTATTTGAGGGATTCGTGCCTTTATTACCTAAAATCTGTCTCTGCCTGTACATTGATTTATCTTTCCAGCATGTTTTTTTTTGTGTTTTTTTTTTTATCTTTAGCTCTTAATGAAACAAAAACAGACTTAGAAGCTTGTTAGGTTTCTACAGCGAGCCTTTTTTTGTTGTTTGTTTTGTTGTTGTTTTTTTATTGTGTGGCCTCTAGGAGCAACAAGAACATCATTAATTCAGTTAGCTTAACAGTTGGCTCATTCACAGCTTTACTTACTGCTACAGAGCAGTGAAATTTGTGCCCCTGGTAGAGAAATCCATTTGTTTACTAAATTGAGCTAATCTGCAGAAAGCAGAAATGTGGTCAAATATTATTCCGCTGAGCAATTAATGCATGCTGCCTGCACTTTGTTTAGACGCCCAAACGCACACGCATATCACCTTGGTAACCTCCCGTTTTTCTCCATTTCTTACCACTGACAAAACAAATTAACAATGCAATGTTTTATGTTTATGAGGGCAGTCGTGGCGGTGCAGCAGCTTTTTCTGCCTGGTTAAACAGGGCTTACCAAATTGCATAATTCAAACCGAAGCGGCCTGCGCCCCAAACCCCGTATTAGCAAACATCAGATCCACTGAGCAGGAGCTTTTGTGATTGCTGCTCCCACTGAAAGCTGTTTGAAATGTATTTCATTCAGACTAATCACATTAGTGCCGTATTTATTAGACTGTTGTAAGCTGTCACTGCTTGTGAAGTCTGTGGGCTTCCTCAAGGCCGAGCCTGGGAGCTGCATTGCACCGTTTTCTTCTTTCTTTTTTTATTTTCTTGCGATTGCAAAGAAATGCTGCACAGGTCTCTTGAAGGAAAGATTCACTGTCAGCCTTCTGCCAGATGTCATTTTCAGTCTCGTGGTGCAATGAAATGCTGCGACTCGTTGCCTTGCATGCATCACAATCTCCTTCTTTATCTTTTTTTTTTTTTTTTTACACTTAACATGTCTGGTGTTTTGTAAAAGTGTTCACCCTCGTTCAACTGGATTGGCCCAATGCAATATAGCGCACAATATGATGTGTATTTGCATTCTGTCTGCCTCTGGTACCCTTTGATAAATTCAGTGAAATCAGGTGATTCAAAAAGAATCACCTAAATAGAGCGCACTAAACACACAGAGAAAACTCAAATAAACACAAGAAAGAACCCAAATCCCTACAGTACCCCCCCCTCAAGGGGTGGCTCCCAGACACCCCAAAAACAAAAACACAACAAGGGTGGGTGGAGGGGCGACGGAAGGCGGGCAAGAGTCCACAAAACAAAAAA
>CAEGAE010034053.1:0-19302 GCA_903067095.1 Girardinus metallicus | reverse complement strand
TGCACAGTGGCGCAGTTGGTAGAGCTGTTGCCTTGCAGCAAGAAGGTTCTGGGTTCGATTCCCGGCCCAGGGTCTTTCTGCATGGAGTTTGCATGTTCTCCCTGTGCATGGTGGGTTCTACTCCGGGTTCTCTGGCTTCCTCCCACAGTCCAAAAACATGACTGTCAGGTTAATTGGTCTCTCTAAATTCTCCCTAGAATTGTGAGTGTGTGTGTGTGCAGTTGTCTGTGTTGCGCTGTGACAGACTGGCGACCTGTCCAGGGTGACCCTGCCTCTCACCCGGAACGTTAGCTGGAGATCGGCACCAGCAGCCCTAGAAAATGGATGAATGGATGGATAGATAACTCTGTGACATTTAATAAGATTTAACCATTTTCCATTCCAAAAGCATTTCATCTCGGGATATGGAGATAAATGTATATTATTACGGATGTAGACTTGTTCATCTGAGAACATTTTGGTAATTTCTTGATGAATTATTGATTTTTTAAATGATTTTTACGATGACAAACATAAAAAATGACTTTTAACTTATCCGGATAGTTGAATTCAGTCAACACCAGAGCTGACACAATCAAAGTGAGCATCAAGTCTAATGTAGGCTCACATATGTACATACTTTATGGTTACAATCTGGGTTTCCAGCTCAGAATTCTTCTTCTTCAACTCCTCTATCTGCCTTTCCATGTCGTTGGCTCGTACCCCCACCACCTGGTCGGCAGTCACACCTCGAGCTTTCAGTTTTTTCTGCAGCGTGGCCTTCTCCTGCTCCAATCTGAAAGCAAACAAAAGCACACAGCGCCGATGGATGAAAAAGACAGAGCAAGCAGTCTGAATGATGTACTGCTGTGATCATTGAGCACCTTTTTGATTCTAAACAGGAACATAGGGAGTGATAAATCAGTCATCAGCAGAACTGTAGCAAATCTATGCGCTGTGCATACCAGATGTATGATGTACACACGCTGACCTGCCATAAAGATCTTTAAGAGTGCCGAGTTGCTTCGACAACGATTCGTTATCTCGTTCCTTTTCCTTCAGGGAATTCTTCACCTTTTCCATTCTAGCCTGCCATCTTTTGTTCTCCCCCCACCGCACAATTTCATCTTTGGTCTGTTGGAGAAACAGGTTTTGCATCAGCTAAACAGACAAATAGTCATACATGATGAGGTTCTTGGATTTAACCTAAACTCCTGAGCTAACAGAGGTGTAAGTTTCATGAAGCTATTTGAGAATGCTAAATGTGGGGATGTTAAATGTTTGCTAGTCTAATTCTCAAACTGGATGCAAAAGAAAGCTCAAATCCTTAAAAAACTTAGAGTCTACAGAGGCTGAGGCAGTTTATCTACATTTAAATACATTTAAATTTGTTCCTGTATAATTTATCAAACCTATAAGAAAATGGAGCTGGATTAACTGAGGCCAGTGATGTTTGTGACACAGCTTGTGTAGAATAAACACCGTCTAACAGCACCTGATGGTAAATGTGGTGAATAAGATGTTAAAAAAGGCTCAGTTACTGAGACTGGACCAATCCAATATTGGTATAAGACACTGATATATCAATTAAATTAAATTCTATTAAAAATGTTGAGGAAATAAAGAAAGTCAGTAGGGTGCAGAAGTTAAACCAGAGTGTAACAAGTGCAGCGCACTGTACATGCCCGCAGCTCCGCTCCTATCAGTCACATCCCAGAAGAATTACACTTGACTCACTCTGTGGTAACAAGCGGCAAGGAGGAGCTGGGAGATGTTGCACAAAAGCTAAAAATGGGAGGAGTTACACTGCTTACTTAAATAGTAAGAAGTTTGATGATGGTGGTTTAGAAACAAAAGCAGTAAAATCTTAATTAAAATTATACGTCGGGTTTACTTTGGGCTCATGCCGATAATTAAAGTTAACTAGTCAGGTTGGAACAAACTATTTTAGGTCCAATCAAAACTCCAAACTTTTCACTTTAATGTATACATGAAATCCCAGACAGAGGAGAAGGATTGTCAGAAGAGTTGATAAATAATAAAGTAACAAAAATTGCTAAAAATGATAGAATGAGATTATGGTGGACACGATGTTCACACCTTTCCATGATCATCTTTAATGTTTTTTACGTCGTTCCTTTTCTCCAGGTCCGACTCCAGCCTCCTGATTTTCTTCTGCAGATTCTCTATGATGGCTCCTTTCCCATCTGCCTCTGTCTGATTCTGAGCAACAGGAGAGAAAAAAACAAATCAGCGCCCTTTATATGTTTATTATTATATATACACACAGACAAAAGTTTACTTCCTGCTTCATAATTATTCAGTGATTATTTATACACACAAACAACTATAAGGATGTTAAAAAAAAACAAAAAAAAAACTGGCTGCTCAAGTTTGACTTCATCACAATTTTTCTCTTATCTGAATGTGGTCAAAATTATAGATGTTGGATCTAAAATATGCACACATTCAGCTATATATTAAAAATGTATTATCACAAACACACTTTTTATAATAAAACAAACAAAAAAACAATCTGGATTAATGAATAGGCTACCTCAAGACAACATATGTATGATTTAGCACAGTTTTAGCACTAAATATAATTGTATTTTTAAAAACATTGATTTTGTTGACTATGGATTAGAAAATAACCCACATTCCAAATTCTGTAAAACTAAGAATTGGGTTGGATTATATGAACTCCACTCTGAAAAAGGAACAAGCCTTTTACTCTGTATGTAAACTTCTGACCCCCAACTGTACAGTCTTGGGAAACAACAAGTAAGCAAGCTCCCAGATAATGAAATCAACCCAGAAACTGGCTGCCGTTTATCTTAAACCTCAAAAGAAATGTCATCACTCTTTCTTGACACATTCCTTCACGTCTTTTTCTCTGCTGGCTGTCAGACGAGCCTAACGGGCGTGGCATGACTCCCATATCAACGCTCTATCCTATTTCAACATCTGAATCCTGAACAGGAGTCAGAGGACTTTAATCACTTTCCCACATGATGCTGTGACGATGTTGGCTGTCGGTGGCCGCTGTCCAACATGTCACGCTGAAATCTAGGATATAACAAGCAAGAGACCAACACAGAGTACCTTCAAGAAGGACTTTTATTCTTACAGATTTATTCTGTTTTTGCCACACTGAAATATTAAAATTATCATGCTTTCTAAACTTTATCAGTATTTGCAACAAGAACTGCAATAAATGTTTGTAATAAACAGCAATGGGTTATTTTGATCGCTGTGAAGGAATTTTGGCCCATTTTTCTTTATGTAATTGATTTAATTCAACCATGAACAGCCTATTTTCCACTGCATCTCAAATAAATGTAATTATAATGTTCAACTAGGCCACGTAAAAACATTAATTTATCAAACCGTTCAGAAGTGGACTTGCTGGATTGTCCTTTTGTTGTTTAATCGAAAAGCAGTTAAACTAATGGTGCATTCACACCAGTCCATTTTAATTAGTCTCTAGTTCATTTGTCTAGAGAGTCTGGTTCATTTGCAGAGGTGTGAATGTACAACTGATCTGATGTTGATCAAAAATGCAAACTCTGGTCCGCCTGAAAACCTTGGTCTCGGTTCGATTAAAGTGAACTCTAGTGCAGGTTGAATGCGTATATGGAAGCAAGCAGACCGGAGACCGCTCCCAAAAACAGGAAGCAAACTACAGCGAAGGCCTGGCTAAATACAAACCAAACAATTGTGCAAGTCTAGCACTAGAGGGAGAAATGTCTTGTGGTTTTCTACCAAACCAAAGACAATAGAGAAATCCTACTCTAGTTTTGTTTACAATGCGTGGAGAGGGAGGTGGTACTCATTTCTTCAGTTTTTCAGATCGTTTCCTTCAGTGGTTCTTGGTGCAGCTCCCTTACAGGCGAGGGGGGTAACAAGTTTTGCAAAAGGTTTGGATTGTCTGACACAGTGCAGTATGAAAGCGATCTGCAGCAGCTGAAAATGTAAGAAATGTAGCAATTCTGGTCTCCAATTGGACCTTAAAGTCAAGAATCATTGAACGTTTCAGATAAAGACCAGAATTCATTGCTCCATCTGTTATGGCAAGTTTTCAAGGTCCTGAAAAAGGAAGACAGTAGCAAACTATTACAATACTGCCACAAGGTTTGGTTGTCCATAGGTTGTTATCGTTCTAAATCGTTGTTAGCTAAATATATCAGAAGCCACACCTTTCAAAAAGTTCAACTTTTGTCACATTCCACATAATTCAATTTGGGATCACATTAGTGATCCCAAATGGCAAAATAAATGTTGTCATATCTCATATCATTCAACTGGTCGTGGTGAATGGTTTGTTGTATGCCAGCCTCATGACTATCATGTCATGCTAACAGCTCAGTTTACAGACAGCAGAGACAATATTCCACAATAATACACTCTGAAGGACACAGTCAGTTGTTAGCAAGCACTGCTAATCCACCTCCTTTGCTTTTGCCGCTCCTCTTTAAATCTCCGTCTGGCCGTATGATTAGGAAGTCGGGCAGAGAGACATTGGAGTAGGTGATATGAACCTTACCCATTCTGACAGATGGAGGGGATGGAAGGGAACTTTCTTTTTCTCTTTCTGCTCTTTGGTCCTGCTCTGTTCTTTCTTTTCAACTCGTCTGGGGTTCAAGGTCATGGTTCAGGTACGACATGAGCTTTTGAAATGCGGATCAAGCCTCTCCCAGTTGTCAAAAACATTAACTTGTTGCTATGGTTATGCATCATCACAACTGCCCAAAAATAAACAGCAGCGGGAAAAATCCTTCCAGCTACACAGTGTCAAAAACCAGAGGGAATAATTGTCCAAACATGCAATGACTCAACAAAGAAAAAAAACAATTATGAACAAAAATCTACAGGAACAAATCAGAATAAGCAAATATAAGACGAGCCCTTCATGTTACCTTTAGTCACAAGTTTTTGCCCTGGCACTCTCCCATGGATGAGATTTTCTTATTGGTTAATCGTGAACACTGACCCTAACTGAAGCAGCAAGTGAGGCCTGACGTACTTTAGATGTTATTCTGGGATGTTGAAATACGATCGGAGTATTTCTAGTAGTTCTGCCAGTTCTTGGAACAACGCTATTCTATGTATAATGGCCCTTGTTGGAGTCCTAAATCCTTAGCAACGGCTTTGTAAGCCTTTGCTAAGTGACAGATGTTAATGACATTATTTCTCATCTAGCTTTTGATTTTCTTTAGATCGGAAGATGATGTGTTGCATTTTGAGATCTGTTTAGCCTACTTCATGTTGCTTTTGTCCCTTAATAAATATATTTCTAGGGGTTCACCGATCCACTTCTTTCACTTAGTATTGGCTGATACCGATCTTATATAAGAAACAGTGATGAACTGACTTGAAACGTTTCTCTTTTTGGAAACACAGAGATAAATATACTGAATTACAAATGAATTACAAATATATTTGATAACTCTGCATCAGTACAGCACACTTAAATCCACCAACAGCTTCACAAGTTTGGTCAAACATGAAAGAACAACTAATTTGCTCAGTCAGTGCAATTAGGAGTAGCCAATATAAAATGCATACTACAGTACGAGAAACTAACAAAAACAATAGACTGACTACGTTGGTCAAAAAGGTAAAAAATAAACTACAACTAACCTTCTTTCAAACGTTTTAAAAAGTGCAATTAGAAAATCTAAATCCAATCCAGTAAAGCATGACAACGCTGAGAGTACAAAGCATAGAATTAGACTGAATAGATTTGCTCTTACAGATCGGACATATTGCCACCGATACGCAATCTAGAATTTTTTTTTATATCAGGATTGATGAGTACTGGATTGATGCATCTCTATAAAAACTGATTTTTTTATTTATTCAGGCTGATCCAAAGCATAAATAAAAAAAAAAGAAGATTGAGTGTGACTCAGTGTGACTCAGCGCGTATAGCTACGTACCTGCATGGTGCTGGTGAGCCTCTTTACTTGCTGCTTGAGCTCCACCACTTCCTGCTCTCGCTCTGCTTTTTCGGCCTGCAGTCGCCTCTGAGTTCTTTGATATTTCTGGAAGTCTTGGTTTAGTCCTTCGACCTCCTCTTTCAGAACGTTCTCTCTGCTCCTGGCTGCTTTGGCCGACTCCTTTGCAGCTTGAAGTTCTTCGTTCAGTTCCTGTACCTGTGCCTACAAAAAAAAAAGATTAAAAAAAATTACGTGAGATCTTAATTCCTGAGCTGAAAATTTTTCTTTGGAATCCAGTTTTTATCGTATTTTTAATTTGTAAGATAGAAATATTTGGATGAATATTTGGAAAAATTTAATATTGTTGTAACTAGTATTAATTAAAAATTCTTCAAAGAGTTATTGCAATTCTCTTTGCAATAATAAAATAATAAAAAAAATATATTTTATTTTTAAATAAAAAATTTATTAAAAAAAACAAATTTAAATAAAAATTTGTATTTAAAATAAATAAATAAATCAAATAACCATATCAACTTAAGCACTTGCTTTTAAACGCTATCCGTCGTGTTCACAGAGGTCACCTTACTGGCAGCTCAGACTGATGCAGATGGTCCTTTAAATCCAGGAACATCGCAAACGTAATTTCCATAGAAACCAGAAGCATCTACTGCAGCCTGTCAGCAGGAACGATTCAATTACAGCTGCTTTGTAGAGGTCCTGCTTTCTAACCATTATGCCAATTTGTAAGACTTAAAACATCCAACAAAGCTTCATTTGAGCTGATTACATCAACAGGAAAGAAACCATGACATATGAGTAGAAGAAAACAAACAAAAAAAAAAAACCTTTGATCTTACCTTCAAGTCCTTGGTGTGTTTGTCCACCAGCATCTGAACATTGAGACTCTGCTCTTTCTGGGCAGCGTTGGCTATGACTTGCTGCTCTGCAGCTGACGTCATCTCCGCCCGCAGCTCCAACAGAGCCTTACTGAGAGCCTGACAGGAGATGAAACAAACAGACCCTGGTGTTCAGTAATGCAATAAAGGTGGCCTGATCCTCAGCGGTGCCCAGAAAATCATGTTTGATTCATACAAAGGCATACAGAGTCATCTTCTTCAATCAACACAAAAGTAAAACACAATAATTTTAGCAGTGATACGCCAAGAATTTTTGTACTGGCCTTGTCTGGCCACATCGATTTCACACAGCTGCAACCTCTAGCAGCAACAGAATCTCTGCTTTTTGTTCACTGGATTGATTTACTTTGAAGCCGAAACAAAACACAGGACATGCCTCGAAAATATTCGATTAGGGTGCATCCGGAAAGCGTTCAAGTCGTTTCACTTTTTCCACATTTTGTTGTGCTATGGCCTTACTCCAAAATTGTATTGAATTAAAACTCTTCCCTGGCAAACCTTGCAACAAATGTGAAAATCTAAGACCAATAAGTCTGCTTAATGTTGATTTAAAGATTCTTTGTAAAATTTTGGCTCGAAGACTGGAGAGAATATTGCCCAAAATAATTACTTGTGACCAAAATGGGTTTATTGTAGGATGACAGGGATTTCATAATGTGAGACGAGTGTTGGATATCATTTATAATATGGAAGAAAAAACAGACACTACTTTGGTATCATTGGATGCCGAAAAGGCCTTTGATAGAGTCGAATGGCCTTATTTATTTGAGATACTGAAAAGATTTGGCTGTGGGGACAATTTCTGTCGATAGGTTAAACTTTTATATAATGAGCCTTATGCTGAAATAGTAACAAACGGAGTTATATCTAAATCATTTAAAATTAAACGAGGTTGTAGGCAAGGATGCCCCTTGTCCCCTTTATTATTTATTCTAGCAATAGAACCGTTTGCCATTGCGGTGCGATCTTATAAGAACATAACAGGTTTGACAACAGGCCAACAGGAACATAGAATTGCTTTATTTGCTGATGATGTCATTCTTTTTTTGGAAAATCTGAAAGACTCTATTGCAGCCTTGTTAGGTCTAATAAACACATTTGGAAGAATATCAGGATATAAAGTAACTAAAGATAAGTCTTCGTTAATGTTACTTAATTCAGAAGAAAGAAACAGTGTTGGGAATCCTTTTCAATTCAAAGAGGTAGATTGTTTTACATATTTGGGGATTAGGATAGTACCACATATAAATGACATTGTTGCGGTTAACTATAACCACATGATAGACTCAATCGCTGCCTCTGTGGATAGATGGAACCACCTGCCCTTGTCACTTATAGCACGAATCAATGTCCTTAAATCCAATATAATGCCCAAACTTCTGTATTTGTTTCAGAACATCCCATTGCCACCTCCTGCTAATTTATTTTCGGCCCTAAAAAACATTTTCATGCATTTTCTGTGGAATAATAGACGACCAAGGCTTCGCTTAACACTTTTGTACCTACCGTACGAGAGAGGAGGCCTCAGCTGCCCCAATCCACTTTGGTACTATTGGGCAGCTCAATGAGGACTATGATGTATTATTTTACAGATAAATATCTCTTGCCTTGGGTGAATATTGAAAATTGTTCTGTACCTCTCCCTCTACCCCAGTACATTTACTCAGCACAAATCAGAATGCTGAATAAAAAGACAAAAAAACCTTATAGTCAGAAATATGATCCTGGTTTGGTATCAGGTCAAGAAGAATTTAGGCGATTCCTCTTCTCTATCACGCTTTAGTCCGATATGGGGTAACCAATCTTTCCCTCCAGGCAGGGCAGATTCTGGTTTTAGGATTTGGGCTGGAAAAGGTCTAAAGACAATAGGAGATCTTGTGGAACCAGAGAATGGGGTTTTGATGTCATTTGAAGAGTTGAAGGCCAGGTATGATATCCCAAGTAAACATTATTTTAAATATCTACAGGTGAGAAATTTCATTAGATCATCTCAAAATCAAAGTGAATCCATCCCTCTGCTGTCTATCTTGGAAATTGAATGATTGCTGCAGGAAAGGAATTATCTCTAAACTATATAGCATGTTAGCGGAGGGATCCTCTGGGTCTACTTTATGGAAGCTCAATGCCTGGAGGGAGGATTTACAGGAGAAGTTGCCTTCAGAGGCCTGGGAGAGGGCGTGTGCTGAAGCACAAACAACCAATACACGCCTCAAAGTACTGCAATATAATTGGCTAATGAGAACATATGTGATGCCATCCCAGCCCTGTGTATTAGGTGTGGAGAAGAGAAGGGAACATTCTCCCATTGTATCTGGAAGTTATACAATTCTGGAGGGAGATTAAACAAGCTCTAGAGACTATACTAGGTATAAAACTAGTTTTTGATCCCAAATTGTTCATTCTGGCTTTATATCCTGACAGACATCATATGTCCAGAAAGATCATTACTGCCATGGATTTATGTTTACTACTTGCAAAAAGAGTCATAGGACTCTCATGGAAGAGTACCAGTAAGCCAAAATTCATTAACTGGATTAATGAAATATCCACATTACCAATGGAAAAGATTACTTTCATTATAAAAGGGAAACTATCGCTATTTCAAAATATTTGGGGTCCTTTTATAGAATATATAGAAAACATGGATATGAGGGGCGTCGGGGGTGAGTTATAATTGCAGTTGGTCCCCTGCAGTGTCCTAAGATAATCTTCTTTATTTGTATACTTGATTACTTTACTTTGAATAATACATTTGAGTTTGTATTTTCTGAACCATGTACAATACTAAAATAATTTGGGCTAATGCATGGAAAATAGAGAAACCGTTATTGTTGTAATTGTCGTCTCTTCTCTGGGGGGTTAGGTGTAGGGGCATTACATTTTTCTTTTCTCATATACTCTATGTCATAAGTATATGACATAGAGTATGTCAGCTTCAGCACACGCCCTCTCCCAGGCCTCTGAAGTATATGTCTTTCCTGGCAAGCCAGGTTATTATGAGATATTAACCTGGCTTGCCAGGAAAGACAAGTTGAATGTTGGACAATAATTTAACCACCTTGGACTTTTCCTTTGATGTAAGAGCTCACTTATGTCCTGTATATTATTGGAAACATTGTTGAAAAACCAATAAAGATAATGTTGGTAAAAAAAAACCTCTTCCCTCAAAAATTCTCCACACGAATACCCCTTTATTATGGCAATGTGGACGAAGTTTTTGGAGCGTTTTGCAAATTTATTAAAATCAGAAAACCAAGAAATCGCAATCCTTAAGTTTTCAAAGCCTTTGTAGATCCACTGATAATCCTCAAGATGTTTCTGCAACTTAAACAGAATTCACCTGTGATAAATCCTGTTTCCTGGACTTGATTTGGAAAACCACATGCCTGTCTAAACAAGGCCACTCAGGTCAGAGGTCAAACACTAAAGATGAAATCAAGGGAATTGTCTGTAAATGTCAGAGAGGATTGTCTTGAGGAACAAAGATCCAGAAGCACTAGAGAAGAACAAACCAAACTGCCTAATTAGACGGATGTGAATACTGGTTTAAATGTGATTTCTTGTTTGTCTTTTGATAAATTTGCGAAACACTCAAAATTTTTGTTTTCCGGATTCTCAAAATGGAGTATTTGTGTGTAAAATTTTAAGGGAAGAGACTAAAACAGCAGTATTATGTGAAATCAACTTTCTCAGCTTTACATCATGCTAATGTATTAATCCCTCATCAAAATCATACCTGCAGTGTTGTCTTGATTCTTTCATGACCATTTGAGGCATCCTTTAATCTCCCATGGCAACTGAGCTGTGAAAAATGCCTGGGTGGGACTAGCCCCGCCTCAGAGATGCAGTTTCCGAGCTTCTGCCTTACAGAGCAGCCCTTCCCTGCGACTCTACACTCAGCTCCTTCAGACTAGCCGGAAGCAATTAGCAAACATCTTCTGAGCTGCACTTTTATAGCACATAGTGCTATGAAATGGCATTATGTGCCTGGAAAACACATAATACTACCCGTTTCATTTAACACAATTCAGAATAAGGCTGGAAAACAAAATATGAAATAAACAAAGTGCTGCGAAAACTTTCCAGATTCACTGTACAATAATTAATTAATTAATAATTAATTTCTACATATCAAGTAGAAGACCACATTGATAATTAGTCAAACAATTACTGTTAAGTAAAAAAAGAAAAACTGGTAAAAGACCTTGAGCTGTTTCTCCTTCTGAGTGAGTTGTGCTTTGAGGCGTTCCACCAGGTTTTTCATGGTGTTGCTCGGGGAACGAATGTTGGCCTCTTTCTGAGCTTCCAGCTCTGAGCGCAGGAAGCTCATCTCCTTCTCCATCTGAGCCAGCTGGCTGCTCCTGTCCTCCACCTCACCGCTCAGAGCCTTCACCTGGGCAATGTAGCTCTCCTCCAACCTGGAACAAATCCCCTCTTTGTTAGCATCATATCCCTGGTCCACATTCCATTAAATTAACTTTACAATTGATACGAAGTTAGAGCCTGTGCATGATCTGCATGAGTGGAGAAATATGTTGTTTACTCTGGGTGGCAAGAAGAAGAATTATGTCCTTTCTGGTCAGGAAATAAATGAACTCAGATGTTTTTATAGATTCGCCGTAGACGTTGGGTGTAAATATCAACTTGAAAAGAGGAGAAACACATTTATTGAGTAAAACTTTGGCATGATCTTACATGTGCCCTTTTTGTTTCTTGCATTGATACATTTTTTTTTTTTTATTAATTTATTTTTTAAAATTATTTTACTTATTGCAACCTTGTAACAAAATTTTGTTCCATATGTACATTTTAAATGCAACCAGCGGCTCTGGAACCAGATGTGGCTCTTTGGCCCTTCCACTGTGGCTCTTACTAAATCTAAAAGGAAATGGAAATGTTTTAAATTATAAAGGCAGTAATTATATGCATGTTTTTTCTATTAAAAGTAATTAAATGTTTTCTAGCTTCAAACTATCTGCTTTATATGTTTAAGTGGGCTACCAAACTTTCATTTCCCAGCTCCGTCAGTTGACCTCATCTTACAATATTTATATTTTTTCCTTTGTAAAAGTTAGATGACTCATTTTGTTCCAAATATTTGAAGAAAAATAATACATTCTACTTTAATTTCTTTAGATGAGAAAAATAAAAACATAATTTTATGTACTTATAAAATTATTTTTTTTATTGTCTAATATTTTTCTTAGCCCATTGGACAGGTTCTCTATAGGATTTAAATCTAAACAAAGATGGCTAATTATATATCTGATTAATTAGTTGTGTTGTTCTGCGATTTATTTCAAATGCATTGTCAGAATGCATTTGAAATGGGTTTACCAATACGTTCTTCAGCAGTCACTCTCCATTGTGTCCCTGTGCACTACTGAACTTCAGATAACTCTCTTTAATCTGATTTTCTCCTGACTTCTTAAAACCTAGTCTTTTAATTTACCCTAAGTAAGTGGTCTAAATAATGTTTTTTTTCCCCTCAAAGTCTCACATTCCATCTGCTTAAAAAAAAAGGGGTGAGAAGCTGAAATTGAGTGAAAAATCCAAATCTAATTTTCCACTCCGCATGTGAGAGACCACAAGACGGCTGGATCAGTGTTCTCTGGATCAAAGCAGAGATGCTTCCCTGTCATGCACAGAACCAGGACAAAAGATAGCCTTTGACCTTCTACGGAAAATGGTTGACATTACTGAACTTTAAAAAAAGCTAAAGCAAAGGAGTTGGATTAGCAGTGCTGAATATATGTGTGTGTGTATATATATATATATATATATATATATAAATTTTTGTGTCAAAATGTTGAGTCAATTTATGTTGTCTCATATTAATGTACTCACTGAAAAACATCTTTGTTTTTTATGTAAACAACATAGATGTTTTCTACATAAAAACATTCATATAAAAAACGTAGTGGTGGCTGATTACTTTGCCATCTCCTCAGCATGTTTCTTAGCCTGCATCTCCATGGCGATCCGGAGTCGCTCCAGCTCGGCTGCAGTCAGCTTCAGCTTCTCTGTGACAGAGCTGAGTGATGCATCCTGCTCAGCCACCGTCTGCTCCAACTCAGCCAGGCGCTCCAGGTGTTTAGGTGTTGGCACTCTGATAGCGGGCTTCTTCATCAACTCCTGAACACAAAGAGGGCCATTTTAAACCCAACATTCGTAGCTTCCTTAAATAATACACACTTAAACTGTAACTGTACTAAGTAACTATATTGCCTTTGGTTGTTATAAAAATGCTATAAAATATGGTGCCTTACAGCAAATTATTAATAATTAGGAGTGCTCAAAATAGTAAGTGGTGTGATTTGAGTTTTGGGGTATCTCAGGGAACACTCCTTAGACCATTTCTTTTTTTTTATTGTTGTACTTTTTCTTGACCATCTTTATTGAATTCACTTTTCAGTCTTTAATGCTCCCTTGTTATATGACACATAACTTAAATGAAATATGACTTTGAAATTTAAAACCTTGAAATTAGGCCTCTGTCTCTTTAAGAAACTCCTGTTCTTTCTGAAACTCTGTGCTCCAGTATTAACCCTATATTAGCGTTTTTACCAGCGTTTTGCTGAAAAAATAATCAAGGCAACACTCCAGTTATGTTCTTGATGAGGTAATAACATTATAACATGATGTAAAGCTCATAAAAGTCAATGTTACATGACACTGCCCTACTAAGACGTTGTTGGCAGTTGAGTTTTAACTCAGAAAGTGGAGTGTTTTTAAACAGAGCCTGAACATACCATTGCTGTCTGTTTGAACTGATCCAGAGAGGTGTCCGTGTGCAAGTCCAGCTTCTGATGTAATATTCTCAATTCCTCCTGATGTCTTTTTATCATCTCCTCTTGATCCTAGGGCCAACAGTGTGTGAGGCAAGGAATGAAAAACAGTGGAGTGTCCATAGATTTTCTTTTTTTTTTTTACAAAAGTAAATCCTTTCTACTCATCATTCAACATCGTGGCTTCACCTGTCTGGCCTGAGCCAGCTGGTTTTGGTATTTCTTCAGCACATCTTCCTTCTTGTCGAGTCGACTTTGGAGATCTTTGATGGTCTGGTGCGCCAGCTTGAGGGCAGCCTGGCTGCTCGGCTGGTCCTCTTCGTTCTTTCTGAGGTCGGCAAGCAGACGCTCGCGGTCGGTGGCCGCCGGGAGCCGGAGACGCAGCTCGTTGATCACCTTGTCCCTCGACACGACGTTCTGCTCTGCTTTCAACAGAGCCACTTCGCTCTCTTTCAGTTTCTGTTTATTGACAAAGTTTTAAAGTAGGGATTCAAACATGAACAATTTGATTGTCCGAAACAGTCAATTAACCCTTAAGAGAAGATTCGAATGTAGCTCTGATTTTCTTTTACTCATTGCATCAGTTGTTTAAATTATCTTTATTTGGCTAAGCTGACACAAACATTGGTAGATCTATGCAGTCTAATTCTATAGTTTGTGCTCTGAATGACATCATGCTTTATTTATTTCATATTATATTTAGAATTCCTAGTTACACTTTCTGAACCATTCGAAAGAAGGTTTGTTGCAGTTTATTTTCACATGTTAGACCAAGCTAATCAACCTATTGTTTTTGTCAGTTTCAGTTTCTTTATTATTTATTTTACATCGGCTATTATACTCCAGATTGCACTAACTGAACAATTAACAGTAGTTTGACCAAGCTTATGAAGGCATTGGCATGTTTAAGTGAGCAGAATTATCAAAAAAATAGTAATTTAGTACATTTATGTCTGTGTTAAAAAGAAAGAAACGCTTTAAGTCAATTCAGCTCTATTTTTTTTGTATCGGATCGGTATCGGCTGAAGCTAAACCTCTGGTATCACAAAACCCCCCCCCTCAAAAAATCTGATTGATATTAAAAATCTCATTTACAAGACTTTCCTGGGCTAGATAGTAAAAAAAAAAAAATCAGTGCAGCTATGTAAATAAAACTGCCTTGAAATTGTTAAAATACTTAAAAAATATAAATATGATCTTATATTTTTATTTCAGGTTAAAGTATTTTTACCCATTTAAGGTGAAAAAACGACCAGCAGAGTTTAGGAAGTGAACAATTTTGTTGTTCATTTCTGAAGTCTTTTTCCTTAAAAAAAAAAAAAAAAACTAAAAATAATAAAATGATGCATTATGGTATTCAAATTTTTTTTAAGCTTAAAGGATCTCTTAAGGGTCAAGTGTCCTGATTGTGTGAATGGAGAACAAAATATGATGTAAAAATAAAAGCAGAAATATACATTTGTTGTTTTTCCTTTGACATATATTTGACATAAGTTTTTTTTTCTTTTCCTTATACATTTGTTGTTTTTACATTTTCATGACTCCTCTTTTTAACTTACGCATTCTGCCTCGTTACGCAGATGAGGAGGGGCGGGGTCTTAAGGCCGATTGGTTGGTTAGAATTGCACTCTACTGACCTCAACAAAGATGGAGACCAGTTTATCAGTGAGCTAAAGTTTAGCAACTTTATTAGAAAATAGTGCTATAACTCCAGACTTTATTATTTTTCATGTGGTTGCTCAGACAGAACATGGGCTTCAGTTAACGGCTCTCATATATTTCTGCTTTTATTTCTAATTATATCGGTTTTGGTCCTCAATATGCATGAGCTGAGGCAGAATCGGTTACCTTGTCCAAACCTTTACATGTTCCCTGAAGCTCCAAGATGGTGCGAACCTGCTCTTTGATTTTACCCAAAGCAAACTCTAACTGATGAGCCAGAGGCAGCGCTGGGTCTGGGAGCAGCCCTTCCCCTTCCTTAACCTAACAAGAAAAAAAAACAATGAGAGGACACATCGATTAAAGTTTAATGTCCAACTGGTTTCTTACAAAATAAGTTTGGCTTTTAACAAAATGGAAGCATTTCATCAATAAACCTTCCAAGTCTTGCTTTACCTTCTCAGCGCTGTTGAGAATCTCGGTGTGCTGCTTCTCATAGCGGTCCAGCTGGCGCTCCAGCTCCACCTCCCGCTGGTCCCACGCCAGCTGACGCTCTTCCTGGAGCTTATTAGAATGAAAATGTTAGACCGCTGTGTTCGCCAATGGGTAAGAGTTCATTTGTTTTATGTACAATCAGGCCTGGAGATACATCAGTTTGATCATTCAATTGATTTAATTTCTGAAAAATATAAATTTTTTTGGAGGGGGTGTCAGAATGATGTCAGCATGTCCAGGGCAGCCATCTTGTTTGATAAGCATGTTTTACAACTTCTATTTCATATTTGGAAAAATATAAGTGTCGGGTTAAGTCTTCTTTTTTCTTTTTTAATTACAAGAATGAAGTCATAATATTACAAGATCACAGTTGTATTAGGAGAATGTAGAGATTTTGAGAACCCCCACACAAAGAATAACAAGAAATTAATTATCCAAACTTTTTCTCATTTCTTATGATTTTAAGACGTTCTTCTGGTAAAATTGCGTCTATTCTGCAGATATTATTACCGTATTCATTTAATTAAACAAAAATTCTCACAGCTTGATCCTGATACGCTGTCATAAAACTCACAAAAAGATTTATTTAAAAAAAAAAAAAAAAAAGAACATTTGCAATTTCTCTTTTAGAAAAGAAAGCAAGAAAAGAAAATTGCATAAAACCAGAAATCGCATCTGGTGTGGGAAAAAAAAAGTCAGAGATTTTATTTAATGACATATTACCCAGGCCTCTGTATGATATTTATAAAACGTAGTTTTCTTTTAACAGAGTTTGAGAAGAGTTGTAAACTTGTAGAAGGTTTGTCCTCACAGAGGTGAGCTGGACGATGTCCTCCTCCAGCGAGCGGATAGTGCGGTCCTGCTCCTCCACCAGCTTCTTCAGGTAGCTGATCTCCTCCTTCTGGACCATCAGCTCCCTCCCTTTCCTCAGCTCCTGGAGGCGGGCCTCCTCCATCCTCTTGTGCCACTCCATTACCTGTTTCAGGTAAAAGCAGAATTTAGTCGAGCAAGAACAGCCCAATGTTTTTCTTGCAGATGTTTTTGTTTTTTTTGGTTTTCTTGCCCTGCTCACTGACCTTGTGGGCGCCCTTCACGTCCTTCAGGGTAGAGATGAGCTCCTCCAGGCCTCGCAGTCTCACCTCCAGCTCTTGGGCTCTTCCCTCTGCCTTCTGCCTCTCCTCCTGAGCTGCCCTCCTCTCCTCCTGGGTTTTAGCTTGGTCCTCCTGGAGCTTCAGCATGGCCAGGGAGAACTTCTCCTGCTGCTGGAGGGGCAGCGCCCCGGCGAACTGCCTGCGCAGCGCCTGGACGGTCTGGCGGAAGTGCGTGGCACGGTGGCGGCCCTCCTGGCGGGCGAGAAAGAGCGCTCGCTCACTGGCGTCCAGCCGCTGCTCGGCACGCAGCATGTTGGCCTCCAGCCGCTGTATGTGAGAGGTGGTGGCCTCCAGCTTCCCCAGAGCCGCCAACTCACTGAGCTGCAGCGCCACCAAGTGTTGGTGGAGCTTTGCTATCAGAGCCTTCTCATCCGACTGAGACTGAAGAAAAACGAGGATGGTTAGTATTATGTTTTTCCCAGCTACATAGCATTTTACAGCGCAATAAAACAACATTAAAATGCTAAATAAATATATATATATATATATGACTGACTAAATACTTTTTTAGTCAAATATCACTTAAAGAAATTTGACTTTCTCTTTAAGAAGCTCCTGTCCTTCAGGAAGTCATCACTACATGACTCCTCTATCAACCCTTTAACAACATTTTTACCAGTATTACACTGAGAAGTAGCTCCTGTGATGAGCTCAGCAGATGTGCAGTTCCACCAGGTGTTTGCTAATTGCTGCTGGCTAGTCTGGAGGAACTATGAGGAGTCGCTGTGGTGGAGGGCTCCTCTCTGTGAGGTGGAGGCCCAGAAACAAATACAGTACTTATTGTCCATTATGGGGGATATTTCTTCTAATTTATTTAATTTGTTTTAAGATCCTCTGGCTGATTACCTCATTAGGTATTAACTACAGAGGAAAAATATTTATTTTAATTGTATTTTCATGTGTTCGCCTTGTTAAAGACTCTACAATTGTGTGTTTGAGAATTATCAAAAATGTCTTCCAATTACTTAAATAACTGAGTCGTATTTTTGAAATTCCTGTCAACTTTTAACATTTTCTGATACAAAAGCAACTCCTGGTTACCTGGTAATCCAGAATTTGTCTCCTTAAAGCCTCGACTTCGTTGTCTTTGGACTTGTGTCGGGCCTGCAGAGCGGAGACCTGAGACAAAGCCACATCTGAGACTTCTTGCAGCCTGCAGAAGAAAGATACACACACACCGCTTGGTACTTCTCTCATCTATCTTTACTCATAAATAAAAGCGAAGATAGACGAGTAGATTTACTACCAGCATGATGAGAAAGGGCAAAAGGTCAGAACAAAACCTAAAGCATTTCAGCTGGACGCAGACATCTCTAACAGGCACGGCTGCACCGATTCAAATTTTTATTTTTTAACAGTTTTTACAACAACCTAACGAGAGACTGGTACAGTCATGATATCAATGAATCTGTTAGCGTTGATTCCTGCCCAAGGTAAATTCTCCAGGTCCAGTCAGGAACTATCTTATCTTTGCGAGGGTTGCAAAAACATGTTCACCTCAGCAATTAATTATCAAAGTCAGTAGCCGTTCGTCAAGATAGCAGCAATCGAGAATGGAAAAACAACGGGAAACTTTGGAGACGCACTTGGAGACCTCGAGGCGCAGCTCAGCCTCGGCCTTCTCCAGCTCTGTGATCCTGGCCTTGTCGGCGTCGCTGGCGGCTTTGCTGCTGGTGCCCGCCAGCTCATCTCTTAGCTCCCATTCGACCCGCTGGGCCTCTGCATTCATCTTGGTCAGCTGGAGCAAAACAAAGTGTTGGATGAAAGCGATTAAAGTGATGTTTTCCAGACACTAATGGTGACATTAACGTCTTTCCGCACAGGCTCTGCTGTACTTGCAGTGGGAAAAAAAGTATTTAGTCAGTCACTACTTGTGCAAGTTCTCCCACTTAAAAAAATGAGAGAGTTCTGTAATTCACATCATAGGTAGACATCAACTATGAGAGACAAAATGAGAAAAAAAAATCAGACAATGTGATTTTTTAATTTTTAAAGAATTTATTTGCAAATAAGGTGGAAAATAAGTATTTTCTCAATAACAAAAGTTCATCTCAATACTTTGTAATATATCCTTTGTTGGTAATAACAGAGGTCAAACGGTTTCTGTAAGTTTTCACAAGGTTGGCACACACCGTTGCTGGAATGTTGGCCCATTCCTCCCAGCAGATCTCCTCTAAAGCAGTGATGTTCTGGTTCTGGCGGCGGCAACACAGACTTTCAACTCCCTCCAAAGGTTTTCCATGGGTTTGAGATCTGGAGACTGGCTAGGCCACTCCAGGACCTTGAAATGTTTCTTACGAAGCCACGCCTTTGTTGCCCTGGCAGTGTGCTTGGGATCATTGTCATGCTGAAAGACCCAGCCACGTTT
>CAEGAE010034051.1:0-78198 GCA_903067095.1 Girardinus metallicus | reverse complement strand
TCAGCTTCTATGCACCACAAATCTGGAACAAACTTCCAGAAAACTGTAAAACAGCTGAAACACTGACTTCCTTTAAACCTCGACTAAAAACCCACCTGTTTAGAGTTGTTTATGAAACACAATCATTTATGAATTTAATGAATGTTTTGGTTGTTGATTCTGTTGCATGACTTTGTTTTTATGTTTATGATGTAAAGCACTTTGAAATGCCTTGTTGCTGAAATGTGCTATACAAATAAAATTTGATTTGATTTGATGGATGGATGGATGGATGGATGGTTCTTAACAGGACATTTGATGAAGTGAGAGGAAATGATACATTGTTTTCAGAGCTTCAAATGAAAATCTAAAACGTATGCCATGGATATGTGTTCAAAAGCCTGATTTAATATGTAGAATCAGCTTTCCACGAAGGCTGGTTGTGCCTGCAAAATTGAGGCTAAACCTCTTTACTAAAACTAAGATTGAATGAAGAAAGTGTGTAAACAGAATTGTCTTAATCTCCTAATTAGATTTAAGTCTATGCTTAGAAAATTAGGTCTCATAAAAATAAGCTCCCACATTTTGGAGCAACCTCAATAAGTTCATATTTTCAAGTACCTACACGAGAATTTTTAGTTTCTGCTAAATTTTGTGTTCATGCTTTGAAAATACTATAACTCTCTCCCAACTGTTTTACCTAAAAATGTGATCATGGCATTATTTTGCTTGTGTCAGTTATCGCTAAAGGAAAACTATGTGCATGTCTAGAACAGAACATTATAATAAATAAGTAAATAAATATTCCAACTTATCAGCATATTTTCTGTCCTCTCTTCGTAAAATCCATGCATAAAAAATACTCAAGCAGGACTCAACAGATTCACAGGGAAGATCGGTGCCACCACCAGAATTTTTTTTTTTTTTGCATGAATTTTCTCCATCTACTGTATAGGTCACCTTACATCATGCATTTAAAAAACCTTTCCTCTTCCTTCAACCTTTGGACCCATTTGCAGCTCGTCATCATTATTAGAACACAACAACCCACTTAAATGTAGGTTATTCTGCAGCCCTGTATCCTTTCAGCCTCACAAAAATGAACTAATTCAGTAAATGCTCATGCAAAATTATTGTGAGGTATTGTGCTTCAGGTTGACTTGAAAATAATGTTGCCACATATGAGAACATACAGGCTACACTTTCAGTGCTCTTAATTTTATTGCATCCCCAAATTGATAAGAGGAAATAAAAGCAAGATATTTCCATTTGGAAAAAATGCAAAATAGTAGTACACAATACATCACTGTAAGTACGAGACAAACTGTACATTAAGTCATTGTTGTGTTTGCATTAACCACTGGAGTGTTTCCATGGTAAGAATAAAGTCAGATCACTGGATGGAGACAGAAAGAGAACACAGGGTATTGATGGCAGGGAATTTCCTGCCTCGGTGCAGGAGACGAAGGCATGCTAATGGACTGCACACCTAACCAGATGGAGCTTGTTTGTTTCCGGCTGCACAGGTGAGGTCGGTAAAGTGTGTGTGTGGGGGGAGGTGTGCGGGGCTGTGCGTGGGTGTGTGTGTGTGGGTGTGTGGGTGTGTGTCTGACTGAAACAAAATGGAGTAAACCCTGAGGAAATGATGGCTCATGTCACAGCTCTGATATAAATAAATTAACTGGATTTCTCTTGAAAATAAACTATTTCCATGCTAACCATCTATAACAATACAAACCTTTTTTTACTAATTTACATAACTAATTTTAGATGATAATAATAACTAATACAGATGCATAATGTAACTTTCTCATTTCAGATGATGTAATCGTTCTGCAACCTCCCAGCTTGTACACATTGTCTGTGTTTCAGATCAAGGATACACACATTACTTACTTGTTCAGCTAACATTAACCGTCCATCAGTCCCTATAATAGCTTAGATTCATAATTCTTTGTACTAGATCAAATCTCAAAAAGGAGGTCACACATTGTAGCCTCTATCCTTGGCTTTCAGTCCACATATTTTACTTCCTGAAATTCAGATCTCTGTTTTTTTAATTACATTGTGATTTGTGCAAGCAAATTTAATTATTTAGATTCTTCCTTGTTGGTGCTCAGTGACATCATCGCATCTCCTAAAGTTTCTTCTGTAACTTAATTGGATATTGTCTTAGATCTGGGAATTATGAGAAGCTGCTATTAATAACTATGTTTTTAGTAACTTCATTAGTTAATAAATAGCTAATAAAGCTTACCTAAACAAGAAATAAAAGAAATATATAGAAGTGACCCTTTATTAAATATAGTGAAATATTTAAACATGAATTTATTTTCTGTGGATCTCACAGCTGTGTGATATGATGGTGAGACGGGAGTATTAGAGTAAATATTTTTTTGCTTGACTCCAGAGAGTTGATCAACAAGTGTCTGTATCCTTAAGAAATTTTCACCAGGCCCATTTCCCCATGTGTCCTACTACAGTGTCAATACACCCTCTGGTAGCACTCATATCATTGTCACTCTCCAATTAAGAAATAATTGTGTGTTGTGTTCTAACAAAACACACAATTTTATTATGCCAGAATACAATGTAAGACAGCAAGCAGCTTCCGTAGATTCCGTGGTGATTCTTTTATAACATCACTCAAGCACCTTTTTTGAAACAGTTCCATGATAAATCCACAAAGATAAGCCCCTTTCTGAGTTGACTGGTCATTTACAAACCAAGCTAAATCACAGTGATTTGATTTTAATCAAATTAATGCCACAGAGTGGAGGAAATATTAGCTTGTTGCAACAAGAGCAATAGTTCAACACTAATTAAAGCTGATACCGTCTGCTGCCAACATCAGCAGCTTATGTGGGGCATGTTGGATGTGCCACCATGTTCCTGCTCAGCACCTGTCACTCCAGCTGTTTGCAGAACAATAGGTCAGACAGACTGTCACATCCACTTAGCAGTGTTCATCCTGATCAAAAAAAGTTCCAGTGCAATTCCACATTGTTGTATAAATTTAGGAGGATGAATTTGCATCTCTAAGAATTGCCATAGAGAAAAGGGAGTCCAAAATAGGTAAGCTATACAGAATGCTTATTAGATTCAACTAATAAGTCACACTTGACAAATTGATCTTTATCAGTTGTTTTGTAGTTTTGCAGTTTAACATGAATTATATTAGTTGTATAATGTCTTGTCATTGTCAACTGTTAGTCATGTTTACAATTTGGTTTTTCCAAATGTCCAACGCATAAAACAAGATCATCTAAAACTTTTTTTATATGTATAATTATACCTTTATATGTAGACAACATTGCTCCTTTTCTATTCTTTGAAATCAATTTTTTTGGCGAAACGCTTACAGCAGTCAGAATCCATGTTTACAACTAAAACATGAAAATCATTGATGGGGGGTTCTCAAATTATTAGAGAAAAATTTTCTAAAATTATTTCCTAAAATGCAAAACAATGCTGTACAAGTTCACCCTGATGTGGGTTTGTAATCTCACAACAGAGATTACAAACCTGAGCTCTCTACGTGAGTTCTGATAAGATACTTTACAGACTGTCGTGTTTTATATTTGCTCAATCCATTTGAGGGTCTGACAAAATAATGTTATTCACTCCTTCACACAGCGACATCAATCACCTTCTTTCCCTTTGAATCCTCAGGAGCGACTGTCTCATCATCTTTACTGTGCATTATTCATCATTATGTGCAATAGAGCAGCTCATCAAGTTTAAATTAAACAGGCATCACAAGAAGATTAGACCTTTTCCTTAGATTTAGTGTTCAGTACAGCCACTGTCAATCAGGCTCAAAACATAAAGTCTTGTTCTCTGAAGGATGGGGTTTGTTTGATCTACTATGAGTGAGATTCGCAGAGGAGAAAGAACATTTGTAATTGTCCTGATTTAATTAGAGCTACCACTGAAGATGGAGGTTTTTCGATTTAATTAGCTAGTAGTAAATTACAGTCGCGCCAAAACAGTCACATTTGGAAGTAATAGATTTGTTGGTTTTCTCACATTAACCTGTCTTTAAATAATTTTCCTATAGTTAAGGTCAAATAGAAGACCTGTGAGGAACCAGAAATTACTGGTTATTATTAAGTTTCACATTTATATGGAATGAGACAATGGCGGCCAATGCAGCATTGGCAATGCTACAATATCAACACCTTCAAGTGAGTTAAAGTATGGTGTGAAAACCTGATAACAGTCTACAAACTGTTAAGTATAGTGGTGGCAACATCATGCTGTGGGACTGTTTTGTTGCCAGAGAAACTGATGATTGGTAAAGAAGTGGATGAGATAATAGCAAAAGGGGACTACCTCCACATTCACCAACTTTAACTCAACACAATGGCCAGATGGTGGAAATTTTGGACACAATTGTGTTCTCCAGAACATCTACGTTCCCAAATACTTTTTTTCTGATTTCTTGTGTTGTTTTCTATGTTTATTTTGGTTTATAGTTATGTATTATACCTGTTCACATTTTGATTTGTAGATAATTTTGTGTTTTAACTCAAATCCTTTGGAATAATTTGGGTTCATTAGTCTATTCCTCTGTCTATTTCTGTCCATTTCTCTATTTGCTGTTTTCTTTTCACTATTAAACCATTCCGCATCTTTAAGCTCCTGGCAAGTTCAAAATTGTGTTTTAAATGAGTTTTTTTAAATGAATGATTCAAATGCATCTTTAAAGGTCAAACTGATTATGAACGTCATCAGCATAATGAGGGCATGTGAACTTCTGACATCAGGGTGTGATGCTTCTAGACGTGTAAGAGATGCTAAAGCAAACCTCCGTCGGAAAATCATATCATATTTGTAGTGTTCATTTTATTGCACTGCCTTTGATAACAGCACTCTGCTACACTGTCATCAACAGAGCTGTTCTGGTAGCTCTCTTCAGCACTTACATGGATTTGTTTGCAGTCAGACACCATAAAATGGCACAGTGTTATCTTGTGTTGAACACATCCAGAAGTCAATAAAAAGGCATTTTAGTTACTGTTTGTACAAATGTGGTTGTGCGTGTTCTTTTTTTTTTTTTTCTTTTTAATGCCTGTCGGAAGGTTTGGTTCACCCTTGACACGCTCAGCTATTTCTATTTAATATCCGATAATAGCAAAATAGACTTTTACATAACGCAATATGTCATCAAGTTATTTCTGAACCGTTTTTTGAGAACATCCCTGGGAAGATATAGGATTTGCACAAATTTAGCTGAGCATGCTCATTCTATTTGTCAGTCTAGACTAGTGTGTCTGGCTGATGTTATCCCCTAAACCTAATCAGAGGCAAACTCGGTCTTAATATTCACTGCACAGGCATCAGCAGCTGTGATAGCAATCTGTTTCCATGAGAAAACTTGACTAATGCAGTGGTGAATCCAATAATATCGCCATAAAAAATATATCAATATGATGCAACTATAAAAAGGGAACTCTAAGATGTGCTTATGTCACGCCACACAAATGGGCACCAAAAACACTCACATCATCTGTTACGAAATGGCATTTTCTGCTTATATAACCATGCTTTAACTAGGCTCAGTTTTGATCACAGACCTTCTACAAGTAAACACATGAAATTCAGGTTACAGGCCACTGAGCTTTTCATTACAAAGACAAAGTATTTCACAGTAATTAGTCAGCGCTGCTGTGTTTATATTTTGTCAATACTATTATAATACTCACCATGAAATCCAGAAATATTCTTACAGTTACTGAAGACAATATAAGTTGTATATATTTTAAGCTACAAAGTTTGACATTAAGCCATGTTTTTAAATAAAGTTAAAATCACATGGGAATATAGAAAGGACATCAAAACACATAAAGAATTGTGGAAAATTATTATTTTTATTGTGTTTTAACAGGATAGACCAACTTGAATTAGCACATAACTGTAAAGTAGATGGAAAAGATAACATGGCATAATAATCTCTTACAAATAAAAATCTGAAAGTGTGTTGAGGATTTTTTACTCAAGGTAAATACTTGGAACAACCACCTTTTATTTAAATTACAGCTACAAGTCTGTTTGGGTATGTTTTTACCAGGTTTACACATCTGTTCTCTTCAAAATAACTCAAGCTCAATAAAATTAGATGTAAGTGCCTGAATACAGCAATTTTAACTTTTGCCATATGTCCTCAATTGAATTTTGGTCTGGAATTTGACTGGTTCATTCTTACAAATGAATATGCTACCATCCAAATTCATTTATTTACTGTCGTACACTATACCAACATGTTCACTAAAAGAGATTATATAGGACTGTTTATTGCCGCAATGTAAAAAAATATATATATTTAAAAACTAAAACTGATTAAATTCTGACTGTATAAGCTAAAGAGAAATGTACTAAAATGAATGATGAACTGTTTTTAGAAAAACTGTCTAAACAAAAACAGATTCATATGATTACGTAAAAGACCACAGCTTTACTATAATAATTATATTCATAGGAAAAGAAAAATACTTCAACATACTTTTTTTTACATTGTTTGAAACAAATACAAATGGTCAAGTAATGACTTGCAGAATATTGCTTGTACTTAAATAAAATTATAAAATATGTTCACTTTAGGCTGTAAAAATGTTTTTACAAAAGGAAGAGCGATCCACTTTTAATATTTAGATCCTGAATCCAATCTTCAAGTTCTATGATTTGTATGTAATCCTGTTGACTGATTCAGACTTCTTAACTCATAATATTGTATACACATTCCCCCTCTTTTTGAAACTAGAACTACTAAGTTGAAGCTTATAAATAGTTTATAAAAGTAGAGTTCATTTGGAAAAGCATTAATGACTTTATGATAATTTCAGAGCTTTTACAGATCAAAGCTCTGAAGTTTTAAAAGACACAACAAATTTTGTTTTTCATGTTTTTGTGTGAAGCTTTGCTGGTAGTAATTAAATCATGCTGTCCTATATGACTTCTACAATCCAGAAGGTTATTAACATTGCTGTGAGGTACATCTAGTTCAACTCTTCTGGAATCTGACCTGGTATCCTGAAACCAGTCTGCCCAGTTTGATCCAGAGTGGTTCTGGGACTGGGCATTGCAAAACTTGCACGTGTCTCTATCGTGCAACTGGTCCTATGGAGGAACTGCAGGAAGTTTTCATGGCCTGAGCCCTCGTGGCTGGAAAAGGCCGGTTCTGTTGGGTATGCTGAGTAGCAACGTTTCAACTTACACAGCTCCTCACGAATCTGTCTGTTTAGAAGTCCATAGAAGAAAGGATTCATAGCAAAGGAAGAATACGCCAACCAGGTCACCACTACCTCCAAGTCATTAGGGATGTGAGGTTTTGAGTTCAGTATCAGATGGAGGTGGAAGGCAAAGTAAGGCAGCCAGCAGATTAGAAACTGACCAACAATAATCATGAGGGTTAGAGCAGCTTTACTGCCAATAAAAGGCCGATCTCTTGTTATCCTGCGAGGGGCGTGGTGAGTTGTGATGATGGTTGTCTGACTGTTTATGGAGTCTGAGCGATGCTTGACCTGAGTATTCGTCCAAGAGGGCAGAGGCCCATGCTGCTGTGCTGCCACTCGGGCAACCTTGTACACATTGCAGTAGACAGCAAAGATCACCACAGCTGGCAGACAGAAACAGGTGACGCTGAAGAGAGCAGAGAAAATACGCTTGTGGTCCTTGTGGCTCCAGTGAAGTGAGCAGTGTGCAGCACTGACGGACTTCTGGCCATAAGACGGCCATCCGAAAACGGTGGAAAAGCCCAGAACGGCCGAAGCCACCCACACCATCACCACAACAGCCAAGGTCAGCTTCAGGGTCATCTTGACCTCATAGCGCATGGGGTGGACAATATAGTAATATCTTTCCACACTGATGGCTGTGATGGTAAAGATAGAGGCAGCTATGAGGATTACATTGAGGAAGACATAGATCTGGCACTCCAGCACTGTAAACACAACCTCAGCAAAGTACGGCGAGCTGGACACGATGCCGAGAGGCATGAGCAAGATGGCGCAGAGCAGGTCCACTGCACAGAGGTGGCACACAAAGGCAAATTTCCTGAGATGAGGGGCTTTGATAACGACTACCATCACTGCAGTGTTGGCCAGAAGGGCGAGAACGTTCAGGGTCACCATGAAAAGCAGTCCTGTAAGGTCTTTGAATCGAGTCTGCAGGTTGGGAAGTGTGCCCAGCTGCCTGCTGGGAGCAGAGGCGATGGGTGTCCATGCTGAGGTGCTCTCATTATACTCAGAGGTGAAAGCAGTGCTTGACTCCTCCATCATTCATATTAAAAGTTTCAAAGAAGATGTCTGTACTCCTGTTTTCCCCATTACTCTGTCATCAGCTCCAGAGATGTCTTAGAAATAAACATCTCTTCACTCCTGAAAAGAAGAGTAAGAAAAGTCCTTTAGGCACATTTTTAATGAATTTCACATAAAGAGTTATCAGAACTGAAATTTTCAAGCAATTAAAACATTCACTAAACGTAACATTTACATACGTCCTTTATGTTTAAAAGTTCTCTACATCTCATTAATCTAGGAGCACATAAGTATTACCATCTGTGAGTTGTCTCTGTGTGCATCTGTTCAAATGGGACCAAAATTCAAATTCTTTTGCTTAGTGTTTTCAGATAGAGCACAGTGAATTTTTTTACCTGTCAAAAATGGAAACCCGCTGCTCCTTCAAATCCCAAAAGCAACCCAAATCAAGCAGACTGAGGGTAGTAACACCAAAAGAAAGAGATGAAAAAGGTGATGGTACAATGAAAAAGTCTGTGAAAATGTTTTTGCTCCATCACAGATTTCTTCTTTTAGGCTTTTTATCAGACTTAAACGTTTAGATAATTGATCAATCTATCATAATTTTTTTTTATTTTACAAACTTCAAAATTAGAAAAAGATAATCTGAAGAGGAATTTATCTTCACTCTTCTTGGCTGAATTGTTTTTATTCAACACATTCATCCATGATGTGTTTTTAAGTGCCAATGGCCTGTTTTTAAATCTCAGTCAAATTTTAAGCCATTTCAAAATCTTAACTTATTTTTTGTAAGTCATTCAGAGGTGGCCTTCATATTAGCACCATACAGGAAGAACATCCAACAACATTATCTGATAGTAACCAGAAATTATGGTTCCATTATTTGAGACAAGTCATCTGACTGCAAAGGGTGCGTAGCAATACTACACCATCACCATGTTTGATTGTCAGTCTAATGGGGATTTTCACAAGATATGATGGAAAACTAACCTTTCAAAAAGTTATGCTTTTGCTTTGCCAGTACAATATTTTTTTCCCTAAAGGGATCACTGAGATGTTTTAGGTGAGAAGGGCTTTGTGTTCTTTTAGGCCAGCGCTTCTTTTCGCCTCCAAGCTCTGCATGGCATGTAAGCCTTTTTTTTTTTTTTACTGTTGAATCAAGAACACTGACCTTAACTGAGGCAAGAGAGGCCTGCAATGATTTAGATATTGTCGCATTGAGTGATGTACTTTGGCCAGCCAGTCCTGTGAAAAGGTCATCACTGACCTATGTTTTCTCCATTTGTGGATGGATGGATCTCACTGTGAGTCCAAAAGCCATAAAAATGACATTGTAACCCTTTTCAGACTAGTAGATGGCAGTGAATTTGCTTCTCATCTCTCCTTAAATTTCTTCTGACATGACGTGTTCCTTTATGAAACTTTCTTGCTTACTTTATGTTATCAGCTACATTCTATTTGAGCAATTTCTCAACTCTGCAAGTCAAACTGAAGACTGAAGCAAACAACGTGGTTAATAGTAATTAGCAGGTAATAGGATTTTTTTCCACTTACAAGTAAAATTGCATAATTATTGAAAACCACTTTTGAATTGACTCAGGTTGATTCCCTTTCAATTTAAAGTAACTGGATTATATAAAACAAAAGCGTGATATTAAAAAATGCCAACGAAATACAGGAAGAATTTACTAATAGCTGCTTCGGGATTTTATGACGCATATCAGAAACAAACTTTCTGTATTTAATATGAGATAAAATTGCTGTGAAATTATGAACTAATCCCCCTGGCAGATTATTAAGTTCTGAATATGTAGCTCAACTTTAGACTATTTCTTACTTATTAAACAAATTAACGTGTCCACAAGTTGAGCATCTAGTGATATCTGCTCAACTTTTGTCAACTTTGACAGTAGAAAAAAGAATGAAAAGAAAAGAAAAATAACTGTCAACATTAGCTTCAGGAAGATTAAGTAAGGGACACACTGACTTTCTTTGAGAAGGGTAAAACATGATCAATAGGAATAATTCATGGTGGACGCTGTGACTCTCCTCCATCTATCCCCATTCTTCAGAAATGAGAGATAATGAGTGTTCTTGTTTCAGTCCAGCTGCACGGCTAGCATTACAGTGATTAGTGTGTGATCAGCGCCACCCTTCATCATAACATCAAAGAGGATCTTCTCTTCACAACATTCACAAAACAACATAGAAAACACTGTAAGCTGGGACTAATCATCAAGCAGAAGTTAAATATACTATTATCACTTTTACATGCATTTTATGCTTCGGTATCCTCTTCATGTGGATCTCAACATTTGCATGCGTCTTGCTTTTGAAAATCATATTTGGGTTTTATATTTGAGACAGAGTGTCCTAAATGCAAGGGCTGACATTCTCTGCTGCTGTAATCTTCTCTGGTGGACTGTGAGTGGCATGCCAGTTCTGCAGAGGTTTATCCCCCAGGATGGGGACTTAAAAATGTACATCCTCCTATTATGTAAGGTTGTTCTCATAACAGACATGTTCTCATTGCAGACCAATATACACTGAAGGCGTCAAGTCTATTTGATGTTTTTTATTAAATGGGCAGAAATTATTTTATAGAAATACAATTAACATATTTTTACTGGCTTCAAAGAGTTATGCAATTCTTTAAATCCATGCAAGATCTGATTGGACTTAATGATCCCCAAGATGCTTGAATTATGCCCAAAATAAACAGTTTTAGTTGAAAGTATCTAGGATTATAAAGTCACTGTATCTTTGGTATAAACTGAAACCTGAGAATGGACACAGATTTTATTGAAATAAGAAAAAAAGTACTCATTTCTAAATGTATAAATTTAATTGATTGATAGAAGTTATAGTAAAAAAATAACCCACAAGTAAGTTAAATAGGTAGAAAATAGATCATAGAAATCTTCAGAGATAAATGGAAATTGTTTTCTTATTTAAGTTGAAATTAATATTAACAACAGTAACAGGACAATACTGAAATAAAATGATTTGCAATGAAAAACATATAGTTTTAAAAAAAATGTATTAAAAGGAACACATCATCACATTGTACACCATAGATTCAAAAGATTAATCCCAGATGTAAATTATAAAAAAGACATATAAACATAATTTAAATACATAATTCAGTTTTATTTAGGTATTTATTCATTTTCTAGTTTTATAAGATATAAAGACTTTTGGACACTTCATTACTAAAATGATATTCCAGATCCCACCACTTCTCCTACAAAATCTTTCACAAGCACATGGTGAAATTTGATGTAAAATATTTTGTTTCAAATTTAAATATTTCAGGGAGGGGGTTCTCTGAATCATTGCTAAATGAATCTATTGATTGTATTTTATTGTCTCCCTTTGGTACAGCCATTAATTTATGAGTTTTAAGGTGTCTTGATCATGTTAACATCAACACCAGGCAAGTATATACAAACTGAAAACAATTTTCAGTTTGTAAAAGTGAAACTTTTTAGAGTTCAAATTTTCTCTAAAAAGCTAATTAATTCCAACTTTAATAAAAAAAAAAAAATGTCTGTAAAAAAATTGGCTGCTCATTTACACAAAAAAGTTACAAATCTTACATTTTATAACAGAGCCTTGGTCCTGTGAGAGGTTCTTGTATAGATGAGCCCTTCCATGAGTCCTTCTGCTGCCCAAAAGTCTTCAGAGGTGTTAAAATCTTTGACTGAAAAAGATTCCTTAAAAAGAAACATATGACCTGAGGGAGCACTGATGCCACCAGTGTGAGAGGAAATGAACTGTGAGAACTGACTCAGGAGACTCAGACAGCTGCAGGGACGGACGAGGGAGGAGCCATCAGCTGGTGATCACCTCAAATCCCTTCTTTCAAGAGGAGGTGAGCACACCAAACCTCCTCTATCCAATGACACTCACTCTTTCATCCTTCTGCATGTTGCCGCGACTGTTGCACACTGTATACTGGGATATCTGTAACACATAATCCTTTATTCTCTCCATAGCTCCAGAGTGAGTGAAGGCACTGGAGGATTGGTCAGCTTCTCAGCGTTACCACCAGATTCTGAAAGGTTCATTCTCAACATTTCAATGTTGAGAATGACACACCTCTGGGCGTATTTAAAGGCAACACCTCATACATAGTGTTTTTTTGGGTGACATAATGGAAAAAGTTGAAGAAATAAGTCAAGTTGTCAGAAAGATAATTATGGATCTCCACAGGTCTTTTTAGTCCTTGGGAGTGAAATCCAAATGCCTGAATTTGCCACATTTATCTGTTGAAACCATTATATCCAAGTATAAACAGCATGGAAATAGTCATTATGTCTTTCCAGATGGAGATTGTTTCTATGTCACAGAGATGAATGTGTTTTAGTGTGAAATGTGCGTAATACCCTGGAACAAAAGCTAAATAAAAAAGAAGTGAGGAAGCTGTATGAAGTTAGTAAGTGAGTGTCATTGTCCAGTAGAACAAGCCATGCATCAACATGGGCTAAAAGGCCACTCAGTTAGGGAAAAGTTATTATTCCCAAAGTGGCAATAAAAAAGGAGGTTAGTTTGAAAATGAACTCAAGGACAAAAATTTTGATTTCTGGTGATTTGTACTATGGTCTGATGAAACTAAAGAGGAAATGTTTGGCCATAACAACCAGTGCTACGTTTGAATTAAAAAAGTTGAAGCTTCCAAGTTTGGGAATACCAATTAAACTGGGCAGAGGTTGTTTTGTTTTGTACGTATTTTGCTGCACAAAAACACAAGAGACCGGCGCAACTTACATGTAGCAAATATATGTAATTTAAGAACCCCAACTAATCTAAAGCAGAAAACATTTATTTAATATCAGACAGTGAGAGACAAAAGGCCATGTGACCTTTAACACAGTGGTCAAACAAGCCTCACTACTGTCATCTGTTGACTGACAGAAGAAAAAAACAAACAACAAAGAATATACTGGATTTTATTCTACTGACATAATTATAAAAAGACTTTCACTTAAATTATCATCTGAAACTGTGAACACAAAACTCAAAAACACAACATCACTTTTTGCACAGATCATCACAAATAGCAACAGTTTGAGATGTACCTGGTGCACACATACAACATACACTTGATTGAGAGGTTAAATGTTATTCTGTTTCTACGCTACCACCACTTACAAAAACAGTCAACGCAACAGACACACTTGTGTTTAGTAACCTGGGTATATATGTGACGTTTCATAGTGTTGCCAGCTTTTCAGACACTAAATAATCAACTAAGAGTTGTCAAAATGAAAAGTGTCGTATAAAGTTTTGAAAAAATAAGCAGCTTAATATGGGAGAAAGTTTAACTTGGTTAAAAAAAGGCAACAATGAAATCAGACAGTAATACAGTGGCAGATCAGCACCACTAGAACACAGAGTCATTTGCCATTGCATCATTTCTAGACAGAATCGAAGAACCTTGGCAGAAAGTTTGATCAACAGATGCTCTGTTTTCAGTTTTAACCAACCCCAACCTCTTCTTCAGCAGCTTGTCCTCGTTGTTCAGCTTTGTGCGGATGGCATATTTAATCTGAGTAGTGTCGACGCCAAACTTTTCTGCAACATGATCTGAAGAGGAAAAAAAGGAACACATTACAAAATATTAACGACTAAAGTAGATATTGTGATGCTACAAAAAGTGATATTTGAGTTTTGGCCGGTGTTCTTTATCTCACCCATTAAGCTTTTTAAGATCTCAGGTGGGAGAGGAGGCTTGTGGCTATCTTCTCCTGTGAAGTTGTTCTTTCGGCCCTGCAGACAGTGAGTGGCCAAAGTGTCTCGGTCGAAAATGATCATTAGCAGAGCGCCGACATACTTCTTAAAGTCAGAAATGTCTGCAACACGCTCATAAAGATCTTTTGGCACTCGTATATTCTCAGCAAGATACACGAAGTTAAGGTCATCCTGAAAACAAACAAAAAAATGATCACATAAAAATCACAGTCTTCTTTAATATGGTGAAGGATATAAATATCCTAATACAAGCACAATCAGGTTTGTCCAGTATGATTTCAAAACAAAAACTGAGCCAAGTGCCTTTAACTGTTGCGTTGGCAAAAGACTTGCAGATCATTCTGGCACTGACCTCTGGGATATTATGAACTCCTCCCACATGAACTCCAGAATCGCTCAGGAAGGTCACGCCTTCATCGGTGTTTTGTGGTTCAACCCCAGCCTCGCTTCCATGAAGAACGTGATCCAGAGTTACTCGAAGCTCATTTGCTGTGTGCCTCATCTGTATCATGAGCGTGTTCATCTCTGCAAATAATGTCAATTAACACAAATACACTTGTAAAACACATTTTATATAACTTGATAACTTTGCCACAGAGTAGTCGTCGAAAAGCTAAACCCAACGCAAGATAAGTATTCGCTGTATACAAAAATATACAGCTGCAAGACAAGTTATGCAAATCAGCAGGAGTCATCCTGACATTCTCACGCAGAACTAGATGATGCAGTGAGGCTATGGGATTATTGTTTCCTGCATGCACAGAATGTGTTCCTGCCCTGAGGAAGCAAAGCAGCTCTTTCTTTCACAGTTGCGTTGATGTGTTTATGTGAGTTGTGCGCAAGGCCCTTATATTAAAAATATTTTTAATCTCTCCACAGAGCAACTTTACACAAAACGGTGGAAAACAATAAAAGGTCATTTGCAATCTAGTGTTTTTTAAGGAAATTGAGTTTTATCAAATAGTGAATATTTTTATGGATTTTATAGATTATTGAAACCATTTCTCAAAAAAATATTTACTTTTATAGTTGTGTTTGTTTGATTTTTGCAGGAGACCCAAACAGGATGTGAAATTACACTCTCAATATTCTGAATTTATTTAGAATATGTTTTTGCTTTGAAGGTCATAATAGGTCTTTAAAGGTATTTCTATACCCTATTCCAATTTCTTTACAATTAATGAAGTCTTCATGAAGTCAACATGTAAGAAACCTTCTAGGAATTACCAAGATTCCTTCCTTGATATATAAAACATGACAGGATCATAAAGTGAGTTACATTACAAAATGCATTATAATTAAATTAATACTATAAACTACTTCAAGTTTTCTCAATAACTGATAATAACCCACAGTTCAGATCTGAACAGTGTGGAGACCAGAACTTTGCGTAATAAAGAAATAAAATGTATTCGCATTTTTGCTGCCATTTATTCTTTTGAGAAACATATTGAGTATTATCTTCAGATACTGTTTTTATCCGTCAGATTTAAAACTGATTTGTTTTAATCAGAAATGGGAAATCAATTTATTTGACCAAACAGATCTGCAAAACATGACATGGAGGTGACATCAACAACAACCACACATCTGCTTGACGTCACATAAAACCATAACGTGCTCGTGACAGGAAGTGCTACTAGATTAATGACTGCTTACTTGGTGTATCTTTCCACCAACCTTTGAGTTCCCTCAGCTCTCTCTCAGCCAAGATCCTGCATCTGCGCTCGTATTTGAGCTGCGCCTGCAGCTGCTCTATTTTCATGAGGAGGCTGACTGTGTCTGTCCTGATGCCTTGGCTTGCAAAATGTTCTTCATCAAAGTCAAAAGTTTCAGCCTGCCAGAGGAGAAGAAAAGAAACGGTAAATAGTTTCCAAAAGAACGTGCAATAGCAGCTCTGCTGCAGAGTAAGCATGGGCTAGTTTCTGAGAAATAAATATGTGGCTGTTTGAGAATATTTCCAGCTCTGAAAATCAACGTCTTGGCATAACAATTGTCATCCATCACTCTCATTAAAATAACTCTGTTTAAAAACTACAAGCTATGTGGTTTGCGATTAAACCGATATTTTGTCGATTTTAACCCTGATTTGGCACCCATACTGCTCCTGCCATTTCTCTCATCGGTAAAGAAGCCATTTTTAATCAATGCAACTATAAACGCTATATAGCATATCTATTTTTACTACTTTGATTGTTATTATGATCCCAAATAAAACCTGTAGTTGAATATTATTTCCTGGTGTCAAATAATCACCTTTTCTTACAATAGATTATGAGTAGTTTATGAAAAATTACTTTAATTCATTGATTTCCAAAGAGATACGAAACGCCCTGCGGCAAATCTGTTTTGAACCAGACTTCTTTAAAACTTCAAGCTACGAAAACCCTAGCCATCCGGTCAAGTTTTTAGTCGAGCTTCAGATCGAAACAATGTTTTTGACACAACAATGTCTTAACATAGCAACTGTTGCTTTTCAGTGAATGGAAAGGTTAAACTGAGTTCATTGTGATCACTTCGTTGGTGGGAAGAGGGGAGTGGCTGGACTCTTCTGCCATCCTGTATCTGTCCTCCACAGACCCAGCACTGAAGTCCTGGACATCTAAAGGGCTGCCGATCTTTATCATCTTCACTTGCGGCTGTCCTGGACTTGATCCAGAGCTTCTCTTTGGAGGCATTTGAAAAGAAGTAAATCTGGACATATAGAAACACATTCCAAGTTTTGATTTTCTCCACATACAGGGGGTCAGACAAACTTTTCACATTCATTCAGCGATCATTCTTTGTTTTCATATTAAATCATTTAATGCCAGATAAGATGGAGAGGTTTTTTTTGTTTAGATCGCTCCCACTGCCCCTTGTCTCCTTCTCAGCCCCTCCCACTAAAGCAGCTGGACGCACAGAGGAAGACAAACTATCCATCAGCTGTTGTTAAACCAAGCTTTAACGTTAGTGCATAAGAGTCTCACCTGACCGATTAGATAGCCTTCAAGGAGAGAGCCTAAAAAACACAGTCAGTGAAGACAAAGGCAGCGGAATACATGGAAATACTGCGTAGTAGAGGAAGTAGTAGTACTACTCCAGTATTACAGTATAAAGGTCCTGATGTAGTTGCTTAATTTTTACTTACACTCGCGTAAAATATTTTCACTCGCATATGCGTGAAATATTAAGTGTATGTTTATATTGAAAACTACGTGGAAATTATGTGCTTTGAACTGATATGTTTTAAAATCCGTATTTTTTTACAAATACCTGTGGAACATTGCTGAGGAGAGGTAGTTCCCGAGGGAAGCATTTTTAATCTGTACAACTTCCTGTTCCACCCTCTTTCAAGGATTTGACCAATGAAAACTCACTCTTCCGAGAAAAGGCGGGGCGTTTTAAAACTGGCAAGGGTCCGAGCCAATCAGCATATGTTCTTCTAGCCGGGCATGGACTACCACATTGGTTGCGATCTACACATGTGGCTTCAATGTTTCTGCTAAGAGAAACTTGAGCAACGATAGAGCTAAAAAATTTTCTAGAACGTCTTTTGTCACATATCACAATGTCGTCGTCTTTTTTCATTAAGACAAAAGGGAATACTAAAACGACCAAAAAAGGCAAAGAAACAGCAGCGGTAAAGCGGAAGGTAAGTTGAGTAAACTGTTAGCATTCGAGCTAAGTCATATTAGCAACTGTTCGTGTTTATGCGCTCAATAAATGTGTTGATTTTATCTTTTGCTGCAGGCTGATGGAGATTCTGGAGGACAGAGCAAAATACGAGCAAAGAAATCCAGCAGCAAATACAATGAAGAGATTTCCAGTGACTCAGAGGTGGAGAGGTAAGAGAGAGGATGTTACTTTTTAAGTTGAACACTTGATTCTGCTGGTGAAATTAACCTGGGCCTTATTAATTAAGCAAATATTATGGATTTTCTTTAAATCCTAAATTCGTACCTGTTTGGAATTCAAGTTGGACTTTATAATGATATTTCTCTTTGTTGAGTTGAGGGAAAACAGACCCTCTTTTAGAAATTGCAGCTGTTGCGTTTTGATTGAAATAGATTTTAACAGAAAAAAATATAGTGTATTTACAACGTTTTCAAAAGAGTTGTATGTTCTGACAAAATTTAATTAAATACGAAAGTTATGCGTGTATAGTAAAAATGAAGATAACTATTTGAAATCTGAATCTCTGAGGTGATTATACTCCTCAAAATACACTCAAACCTTGAAGGAGTTGTCAGCCAAAAAAATCTCAAAACATTCTGTAACTTAAAGTTTGATAAACTTAGTTTTTAGTGATTATGATCATTATATGTTAACTAATTTATAATTGTCCTGCTACTCATCCTGTAAAAGTTCTGCTTTGAAACCAAAAGCAATCAATTAGCATACTTTTTATAGCAAACTGTAGAGCTATATTCTTAAACTAAAATATATTTTCAAATTATTTGATAGAATCTGGACCTGTTTCATGCTAGTGTCTTTTAAGTTTTTAAATATGAATATAAGGGGTACACAATATTAGGAGAACATGCAATGCAGTACTGGTGATTGTTACAGTAACAATACGAGGTGTGATTAATAGACTAACTTTTAAACGGTGTTAATATTTTGCTGCTTTGGGTTAATAAAAAAAAAAACCCTGGAAAAAGTCCAACAAAGCAAAAAAAAAAAAAAAAAGGTTTTACTGAAAATGTAAACTGTAGATTGTCACAAAGCAGATCTTGCATACAGTGATTATGATTAGGACAAATTTGTGATATGTTTTGCAGGCTTAATTCACAATTTCAGAGATTCACAGTCGAGGTGGCAGAAACTGTTCACATGACAACCACTGTTTATGTACTCAATACATATGGTCTTTTTGAAAAGAGTCGTGAAAGGAAAGCCACGAGAATTCCTGTAATGAACACCGATGAAGATGCTGATTCCAAAATAATGTAACTTCTTGGCTCAAGTGCAAAGCATTGTTTGTGGGAAAGTAACACCGTAAATCAACCTGAACACACAGGTGGAAATATGTTTTTCTTCAGACTTCTGTAAAAGACTGAAGTCTGAAACAAAGGTTCACTTTCCAGCAGGACAACCATTCGAAAAACACAGCCGGAGCTACAGTGACACGGCATAAACCACCACAACATTCATGTGTTAGAATGGCCAAGTCAAAGTCCAGACCTAAATTAATATGTGGCATGAAAATCTTCATCTAATCAATAGGAAGAGGAATGGGAACAATGTTTGTCTCCACATGTGAAAAACTCATAAAAATATTCCACAAAGACTGAAATTACAGTGAACGTTTGTTCTCTTTCCACTTGACAGTTGTGCTCTAATTTGTATCGATCTAATACACAACATTGCTAGAACTACACAGATTTTTGTGGTTGCAATATGAAAAAATGCAAGATACAAATAAGCAAATTCTGATCTTCTAATTAGGGTAAATAGATGCCTAAGAACAAGTGATTGACTGTGATTCAGGATGTGTGTTTATCTTGTTTTTTCTCTGTAGTCCCAACATGTCCAAGAAAAGGCAAGCCAAAGAGGAGATTGAGTTTGAGGAAACTCCACAGGAGAAGAAGCTCAGATTAGCTAAACTTTACCTTGAACAACTAAAAGAAGAAGGTAGGCTTGTGTACATTATTGTATATTAGTAAACTGTAGCTTTGCTATGTTTAATATAAGATTTTAACAGATCAATTGTTCTTCATAGAGGAAAAGAAAGCTGAAGATGAGTCGTTTGAGGCAGATCTGATAGCTGGACGGCTTCAAGAAGAAGTGGTAAGAAGTGTCTTCTGGTTGTGCAGATTAGGAATTTCTGAAGACCCACAGAAAGACGAACAAACACATTTTAACCAAAACACGCATCTTGTCTGGTGAGACTTCTAGTTTGTACACCAGCTTTATTGTTCTAATGTTTTATGTACTATCTACTGAGCCTGTTTTCCATTTGGAGGTCAGGTGAACATACAGTAGATACAGTCACTAGAAGTACTTTGCACTATTCTAACAAATATATTTAGCCTATTGTTTAGTAGAGTAGTAGTATAGGCCAAAATATGGACTTTTGACATAAAAACACGTACAAACTCTGTAAAGTCTCATAACAGCTGACTAGTGCATATTTCTTGCTGAACTCTCTGTTCCACTTACTGTTTCTCATTTTCTTTCAGCTTGAACAGAAAGGGAAGCTCCAGCGTCTTATAGCCAAAGATGTAAGTGTGGAAATGTTTTTCCATTCAATATTTCCACATATCTAAGGTCCTTAAATAATATATTTAATTTTCTTTCTTTTTCTTTTTTCTTTTTTTTTTTAGCTGATGCCACCAGATGCTTCAGAGATCAGAGTGCTAAGAGGTCACAAACTACCGATTACGTGTCTGGTTATAACTCCTGATGACAGATGTATCTTCTCAGCTGCCAAAGACTGCTCCATAATTAAATGTTAGTATTTGGCTACGTATTTTAACTACAGTGATGAAAACTGGGCTGTAAATCTGTTAATAAAACTTGCTAAATGATATTTTCAGGGGATGTTGAAAATGGGAAGAAGCTCCATACAATACATGGTGGAAGAAAAGGCACAGAAGACCGCCATGTTGGACACACGGCTCACATCCTGTGTATGGCCATATCATCAGATGGGAAATACCTGGTGAGAAAAAGTCTTTTGTTTTCTGTTGATTCCTGATTTTGTTATGGAAACGTCTGTATCACACCTCTGTTGTAAAACTGCCACATTAAATGTAACAGTGACATCTTCAAACCTCTTTAGGCCACAGGAGACATGAACAATCTGATAATGATTTGGGAGGGAGAAACATGTAAACATCTGTATAAATTTACAGGACACAAAGGCCCGGTGTCGGTACGTTCTCCTCGTTTTACCTAAAGCTTTATAGAGCTTCTCCCCTTGTAAAATGTTTCGCAGGTTTAATTTGTTGTTGCAGAGATGAATATCTTTCTGTTTGGTTCTCAGGGTCTTTCATTCAGGAAGGGAACTCATGATCTGTACAGCGCCTCTCACGACCGCTCAGTCAAAGTGTGGAACGTAGACGAGAACGCATACGTGGAAACTCTGTAAGTCGCTTGGCAGAACAGTAATCCTTTGTAGCACTTTTTTTTGTCTCTTATGCTTTAGTCTAACAGTGTTGCATTTGCAGGTTTGGCCATCAAGATGTGATCACCGGACTGGACAGTCTGAGCCGTGAGCGCTGCGTCACTGCAGGTGGCCGAGACGGCACCGTCAGAGTGTGGAAGATAGCAGAGGAGTCGCAGCTGGTGTTCCACGGACATGAGTGGGTCTCAGTAGATCTCTGACCTAAACTTGTTTTTCGTCAATCTGTAATGCACTAACTGGTTGAAATTCATTGCTTACTCTAGTGCAGTGTAAGTTTCACATATATTGCGTGAGCTTCAAATTATAGAGTTTTTTTTTTTTTTAGACAATGCAAATAATAGGAAACCTTTCCTGTCTCACCTACCTTACACTTCAACTATAGCATAGTCCAGTGAAGTACGCTGCTGTAAATCACAGCAGAAATCCTTTGACAAACTAGTTTTTATTTGTAAAGCAGGAGAAGTACAGACTGTGGCCTGGGTTGCACTGCTTTACATATCGGTTTCCTCTTGAATTCTCCACCTAGAGAAACATGAAAAAATCCCATCAAGTGTTGAAATAACTATTGTGAACCAGTAGGGGGCAATCACACCAAAAGTAACAATTAGAGGCACACTGATCAGAAGTTTGTGGCCGATGTATTATAAATGTTTTTAAAGATGATTGTGATTTGTTCTAAAAAAAACTCTGAAATAAAATAGGATTTAAGGGCAATATTAAATATATTTCTTACATATTTAATGAAATTAGGAGCCAATGCGACATCATGTGCATCTGTGAGAGCAAACAAACTTGACATAATTCTGGAATTCACATTTAATTGACTACATTTAAGCATGTTATATAAGTTAGGTTTGCATTGCTGGAGCAGAAGCCTGGTGAATTTTCTAGAGAACGTAGATCTTTACCTTCAGTCTTAGACTTTGAAATAGCTCCTGAGTTTTTAAAATCCAGCATGTTCAATAACAGAGAGGGGTTGAAGCCTCAAAAGGCTAAAACACAGCTCCACTCTTTTCAGCTTTCCTATGCTACTGCATACAGATGTGTGTGGCTAGTAGTGTTGTGACAGGAAAAGTGAGACAGAAAAACCATCTTTGTGAATTTGATGAAACTCAGCAGAGTGTGGCATCCTGTTCTCAGTCTGATGGCAGAAATTGCCCACAACAGAAGGAGAAAGGGAAATGTTTTTCAATTTGAAACAGTAACATTTAGTTACTGTCAAAACAGCTGCTACTGGAAAAACCGCTTCCGAGCTGAAATTACCTGCATCATAACTTAAATATGTATTTACCGCATGCTGGTAAGTAACGTGTGTGATATGAGTAAGATTTGACAAACCCACTTGGGTTCATATTTTATCGTAAACTGAGGTAAATATAATTTTGGAAAGCATTTTTAAAAAATCTCTTCTTTCACAAAAATGTATTTAAGCATTTGTGGCAATAAAAAGCAGTCGGAAAAAGCACAGCTGTATTTTATTTATTAATATACATATATATTTTAAACAGGCTTGTGCCTTCTGTTTGTCAAGTCAAGTTTATTTGTATACCACATTTCAGCAACAAGGAAATTCAAAGTGCTTCATACCATAAAAACTTCATACAGTCATCAATTATGAAACAAGCAATAAACATTTAATTACTGTTGTACCAGAATGCACATCATCAGCAATTTAGAAATGTGCTCACATCACTTCAACTACGGCCTGGATGAAGGAGCTGCCAACACAGCAAAAACAAACTATCTGTTGCTTTAAGCAAAGTTGGATCAAATAAAAGGATGCTGACAAAACAATTTAAAATAGATTGAAACATAAGATGATAAAATACGTAGATGATTTTTACTGTTGGGTAACAGGTTCTCACTAAGGGGTGACACTTTTTCTGAATAATGCAATACAACAATACAAGAAATGGCTTTTTAGACCCATGTAAATACATGTTGATGATTTTACTATATTTATTTGTATCTATAAAGGGACACTGTAATGATGTTATTGTCTTCCTCTGTTTGTCCTTTAGAGGTTCGATTGATTGTGTCCAGCTCATAAATGAGGAGCACATGATAACAGGAGCAGATGACGGGTAAGAGATTTTATTTTCATATTCACGGTCACTCGTTTGTCCAACCACCCATTATGTTAGTAATTTACCAGGATCATTTATTTCTCTTTTATGCCCTCTTTTCATTTTCTCAACAACCTCAGCTCAGTGTCTCTTTGGAGTGTCAACAAGAAGAAGCCTCTCGGCACGGTGAAGCAGGCTCACGGCTGCCATGGCGATCCGGGGCTGGAGCAGCCTCATTGGGTGTCCTCGGTGGCAGCGCTTCACAATTCGGATACTGTAGCCTCAGGTGCCTCTGGCTGTGAGAGTTCTCTTCACAAGCTTTTTAATAACTCAACAGTATACTGTCCGCCAGGCATTAGACCACATACACGTGGATATTTAATATTAATTTTACTAAAACCCCAAATTTAGGTAATTAAGGAGTGTTGCACACAAGAAGAGCATCATTAATAAGCATCATTAAGGAGATTTACCCTTCTAGACCTCAAACATTTAACTTGTGTGCTTCAAAGTGTTGAAATGAGGGTGAGACCAAACTAAAACATCTCTTGGGTCCTTCAAAAAGAAGGTTGCAGCTGCTTCAGAGTGTTAAGACTTTTAAAGAAGTCTTGAGCAGTACAGAAAGCTCTCTGCTAATGAAAGACATTCTGTCAACATGCTCAGGTTGGAGCAAATTCACCCCAATAGCAGACTACAAAATGTTAGAAGTCTTCAAAAACCCAACATTTTATCTAATACTTAAGGCAACTTCTCACTGCTGTTAACATGGAAGGGCATGTCTGTGCAGCGACATGTTTAACTTTAGTGGGAGATGTGGGATAAGAAAACAATTGCCCTCAGAGAAAAACATGAAAAGCTGATTCAAGTTTGCCAGAGAGAACGCAGAGAGTGTTTTGTATTTACCTGAAGTAAATCACTTTCTTCTACTGGGATAAATAAAACATAGATATCCACATGTGATCATTTCATAAGGAACTGATTATATATTAGGGTGTTCACATTTTATATGGATTTAATGTGTTTGGTTCTGCCGTGGTTTCCTAGATTAAAACTGGGTGTGTGTGCTTTATATGCTAACCATTGTTTCCTCTGCAGGTTCTCACAACTCCCAGGTGAATGTGTGGAAATGTGGCCAGAACTACCGAAGACTGGAGCTTCTGTTTAGTGTGCCAGTGGTAAGATTGGTCAACTTGCTCCTATTTTGAAGTTATTATTTTTAAAATAGTTTTATCATAAATGTAAACATGGTACGCTAAGCTCAGCTACAACTGTGAACCACCAACTTTTTTTCCCTCCACCTTTCATAATTTTCTACCCTTTGCTTCAATTTTTACTGAACAATTGACCGCTAAACAGTCCAGCACATTGTTACCACAAAGTATGAACTTCTGTAGTTGTATAAACACAGATGCTTAGATTATCTTTTCCATGACTATATATACAGATTGAAACTAGTGTGTGTTTAAATTCCCTCTGGGATCAATAAAATATTTTTCAATGTGAATTATAACTCACTCGTGGGTTCAATTACTCTTGCTGAATATGTTTTCTGTCCTCCTTTTTTCCGTGTTTTAGTCTGGTTTCATCAACAGTCTGAAGTTTTCGAGCTCTGGGCAGTTCTTGGTCGCCGGAGTCGGACAGGAGCACAGGTACCAAACTAATGTTCATGTTGCCACGGAAAAATCTATGACTGCAACTCAGAAGCATACTTGGTCTGTGCATAATCTCTAGATGGCAGTGTTGAACCACTCTTGGAACAGAAATGTACCAAACTTATTTAAACGACGCCAAAAAAAAAGATTTTATAGTAAAAAGTAAGAGGAGAAACATTTTAAACCTGATTAGTCTGACTCTGAAACACTCTGAATGTTTTAGCTCTTCAGTAGTTTTGTGAAAAATAATATCTTGTAACTTGTATGTGGACTTATGTTTTGTGTACAGATTGGGACGATGGTGGAGATTGAAAGAAGCCAAAAACGGGATTTATATCATTCCTCTAAAAAGAAAACCATCAAATCCAGAAGATGCAAAACAGACAGAATAAAGACCTTTTTTCGTAAATTAAATGTTTAAAACCTACAGTAAATTCCCTTGTTCTCTTTACTTTTAAGCAGCTTGAAAAACCTGAAGGGTATTTATTTAGCCACGAAGTTTTTCAGTAGTTGTTTTTATGGAAGTGCAGCTTCATGTTCTGTGAAAGAATCACAGTCTTGTGGGTGAGTTCGACTGCGACGGGACGGATGAAAGGTGTGAAGAGGCTGAGTTGTAGGAGTCTTTGCATTTCCATCCATGGTAGCTGCCTCTGTACAGGTTATTCAGGGAACTAAACATTAACATGATCTCAACTTCCCAGATTCTTTGTTGGTAGGGAGCATTTTAAGTTCTTATTGCAATTCTGTCAACTTCACACTGATAGACAAAGAAATTAAACATCTGACATTTGTGTCAGATGTTTAACTGACATCAGTGTCAGGTGATGTAAACATTTGTTTAGTAAAACAAATGTGTTTTACTAAATTTGTGTAAAACACAAATTCCTTAATTTGTATTTAGTAAAAATGTTTTCAGGTTCTTGCAGATTTGTTGCCTGGCAAGTATTCACTGCAGACTTGGAGCCGGCGTTTCAGGTGGTGTTTATGTAAATGTCAATCTCCATTGTGCAGAGGAGTTGACACTGATGGTGCTGTTTGTGCCAGACAAGCCCCCTAAAGATGAGCTGCTTTTTGATTCTTATATTTAAAAAGTCCCTGAATTTCTCCACTTGTTAACAATAAAAGGTATCTCAAAGCTGTGGTGATGAACCAAGCAGGAAGTCAGACAAATGCTGTTTCCTCTTAATACATTTTAAGTTACTTAATGGTTTCAAAAAGTCTTTAATTAGCTAAACTACTGGGTGTGTTCAAATTATTAGCAAAGCATCGCTGACTTGATTAATCATTGTTTTTAACTGAAGGAGGAAGTCGGCTGGTTGTACATGCAGGTTATAATAAATTCCTTATCAGAAATCTATTAAAAGTGCAGAAGTTCATTTCAAATTGGTAGACAATTTGTGAGATGTGTTAACTAGGAGAACCTGTAAGAAACCTACATTTTAAAAAGATCAAAGAATATCCAAAATGTTAGTCGTCAGCTCCAGAATCCTCAAAGAAAATGTACAGTTACCTTTGTACAGATGGACGCAGTAGTGGATTGGTGGTGGATGGCCACCACATCCCAACACGGCTGTGACATCAGCAAGGAGGTGGTGGAGTCATGTTTTGGACCGAAATCATGGAGAGAGAATCATTGGTCGGCCCCTTCAGAGTCTCTGAAGGTGTGAAAATGACCTCAGCAAAGTATATGGACTTTCTGACTGATCACTTTCTTTCATGGTTCAAAAAGAAGAACCGTACCTTCAGTAGCAAAATCATCTTCATGCATGACAATGAATACCTCTGTGTCATTGGATGCTACAGGCATGAAAGGGGAGAAACTCATGGTGTGGTCACCATCCTCCTCTGACCGCAACCTTATTTGGAGTTTCCTCAAGAAGAAGAACTGAGGGTGGGATGCAGTTCAGATCAGAACAGCAGCTCTGGGAAGGTATTCTGACATCCTACAAAGAAATTCAAGTAGAAACTATCCACAAACTCACAAGTTCAATGTATGCAAGAATTGTGCAGGTGATGTCAAAGAAGGTCCTATGTTAACATGTAACTTGGTCTATTAAGATGTTTTACATTGAAACAGCTTTTGATTTTAGTACATGTGACCACTTAATGCTGAACATTTGAAGAATGACCGTTTGCAGTTCTTTATCATCCATAAAATGTTTAGAAAATCTGCTGTGCATAATAATTTGGAACAGAGCATTTAGATTTTTTTATTTTTTTTAAAAAAATACTGTTCTCATTGGGAGTTTTGTTCAGTAAAATTTGATTTATACTGTAATAATTCATGGCTTGAAAATTATACTGACCATCATTTGCATTGACCATTTAAGAAAATCTGAGAGAATGTCACTTGCATAATAATTTGGAACAAGGTGTATTGGCCAAGAGTGCCCACAAAGTCATAGTGTTAGAAAAACATGAGGTTAGAATTTGCTAAAGAAAAAATATTCACAATACTGAGGGTATATGAAGTTGAGATTCATCCACCACTGTGAAGCATGGTGGATTGGGCTTCACGGAATGGGAGTGTTCCTCATATGGTTTGATTTTATACCAGGAATGAAGAACCAATTTGAAGACACTCACAAACTTGAAGAAATGTTGCTTCATGCTGAAAAATAAATGGCATTGAAACAAGGCAGTAATCCTAAAACACAGTGGCCAGCCTAGTCACCAGGCCTTCAGCCAAGTAATTTCTGAGACAAATAAATGCAGAGGAAGCATGGATTGGAGTACGTCTTTATGTGCCAGAAACAGCTTAACTCTATGAAAACATGCAGAGAAGTCAAATAAAAGATGCGATTTAACAGCTATTAATTTACAAATTCACAGAAAGTATATTCTCAAGCCTTTGTTTATGCAGTAACGTTTTGAGGATGTGAGGAAAAATCCAGAACCTGATATTTTAGTCTTTTTTTTTTTTTTGTCTCTTTCTGAGTGGTAACACATTTGGTTTATGTTTTCATTTGGAACATAATGTAAAATTATCCCAATGCATTTGTGTTCATTGAAATAAAAGCTTTTATGAAACTTTTTAGCTTTTCTGTAATTACTTTTGAACAGCAGTAATTATAAGGCCTAATGCAGGGGAGTGAAATATCATCAGACATTCAGCCCTCTGTGTGACCTCGTAAAAGACAGGCAAAAATGACTTATTGCACTTTGATTTAATAGCAAAGATTTCATATTACGTCACCTACTGCTAGCAGTTGGAAATGAGTATATTAGCCTAAATACTGAAATTTCTAAAGCTGTTGAAACCAGGCTTCAGTAAATACAATAAGGCTTTGTACTAAGCATTATAAGTTAGTACCAGGCTACCTTATATGCAAGAGATGAAAACCACATGTATGCAAAGCTACATTTAGCTCTTATTATATAAGAGCGAGTAAATATATTCTACTATAATTTATGTTTGTCTTAATTTAAATTCTAACTATCCAACTCCATGTGACTTGCAAAAACACTGCAAATACACCTGAAAAATTAATAAGCCAGTAATTAATTAACCTGGAAACACATTACAACTCATGAATAAGCAGTTAAATTTAAATTTACTTAGGGTATTGTAGCTGTGTTACTACTGCCTGTTGAATATAAGTTGTTACAACTAGTTTGAAGCATTATTAAATATAGTTATATATTAAAGTGTTAGCTAAATACTCAGAAATCCAACTTTTCATTAACAATATTGCAGCATTTATTACACCCATTTGTTTGTTCTTGTGAAAAAAGGTCAGAAAAACGTCCCAACAAAATGAGAAAAAAACTATGTATCAAAGCTGGCTTCGAGTAAAATTGAGTTTTTAATTTAAAAAACATATGTACATTAATTACAAGAAAACACACACTTTTAATCTAGTCTACAGTAACACATGTCCTTTATAGTGTCTATTTTTCATCATTCACTATGGTTAGTCACACATTTTTTAACAGAAGGGCTAAATTCACTTCAGAGCATCTTTTTTTTTTTTTGACAATGTCTAAAACATTTGGATATATTCACAACACTGTTAGGACTAGATAAGAACAGCATTTTGTATTACACTATTGCTTCACAACCACCCATTTCACAATAAGACTCTTTAAAGACAAGGCACGGTGCAGGTAAATCACATCTATCTGTAAACCAAAGGAGATCACAGCATTTAAAATCTATACAAAAAAAGGCTTTACAGTTGTTACATACGGCTCTGAAGCTTGAGCATCTTTTAGCTTTCACAGTTAGAGTTGCTCTCGTTGCTGCCAGTCGTTCTACCCTGACCGTTATCTCTCTGCAACATGTGAGATGTCAAGGGAAGGGAGAGGGCTCCCGTCATATTTAGGGCCATGTTTGATGGAAGGACGTCTGATGCTGGGGATGGTTTCTTGTGCTTTCAGAGGAACTTTTTCACAAAGAGGACGTTGTAGAGTCCACCACCTCGCGCCCGTTACAGACTGCTGGCACATAGTTGGAAGTTGCTTCTGAGAGAATAGAAGTAGTGATGTTAGCCAGGCTGCATGTTTGGTTTTCCTCTCTATTTTACTGATGAGAAGCGAGACTTTGAACCAGAGAAAAAAGCTGTGAGTAACAGGAAGGAAATGGGCATGAGGTATTATTGGAAAGCTGTTAGGCTTTAGGATGATTTTTTTTTTTAATAGAGAGAATATTATGGCCAAAGTATAAATTATAAAGCACTGATAACTGGTTAATATATCCACCTTCATGTAATGTAGCTAAAATCCAGCGTGGCCAGGTAAACCTGTAAAACAATAGACCCATGTGAAAATGAAAAGCAAAGCTGCTCTGTTAACAAATACTTTCTGATGTGGCCCCTTGGATTTGATAAGGTTTGGTATACATGAAAGCAAAACTATTTTACTAAAGACAAATATTTTCAGTTCTGATAGTCTCACTTAAATTGGAGGAAAAAAGATGAGTAAAAGTAGAGCCTCATTAGAAAGCCCTCATTTCTCTTAAACCTTTTCACATTTTGTCATGTTAAAATTTTCAAACTACAATGTATTTTACTGGGATTTAACATGACTGACCAGCATAAAATGCATACTTTTGAATTTGGATGAAAATGATACACAGTTTTCTTAAATGAAAACATTTAAAATTTTATATGCGTTTTTATTCAGGCACCCTGGGTCAACAATGTGTTACAAGTCTTTTGGGGTACGTTTTTAAGGTCTTACCAAAGGTTAGGTACGAAATTTGACTGGACCATTTTAACAAAAATATACTTTGATCTAAGCCATTCCATTCTACTTCTGGCTGTATTTATAGGGCCCTTACAAACTGGCAAACTGTAAAAAAGGACTTCAGTCAGCCTTTGTTCAATTGCTTTCTTTTTCCCAATCTTGTGTGGATCTTTGCAGCTCCTCCACCATTGGCATTTCAACTGATTCTCTGTTTAATATTATCCTTGCTTGGCCTATTAGTTTAGTTTATTTACAGAAAAGTTGTACTTATAGTGAGATGAGTTTACAAACTACACACCATGCTACTTCTGTGAACAGTTGGTAACACTGGATTTAATTTAGGGGTGTTGGAGTAAAATGGGCTGAATATAAATGCACACTGCACCTTTCAGAAGTTTTTTTTGTTTTTTTTTTTCTGTAAAATTATGGAAAACTCATTTTCTTTCTACTTCACTCATTTAAAAAAAACACACTGAAATGTTTTGTTACGATACAACAAAATGTGAAAAAAATCAAAGGGTTTGCTATGCACTGCTGTTCAGCCTTTGGCAAATATTTACTATGTTTCCAGTACAAACTTATAGTAAGAAATTTAATTCTAATGAATTACAATCACATGTTTGTTTGTTTTTTACCACCTGAAATAACTTGTAATGTCTTGCACCATAATCTATCAATTATTCTGATTATTCTGGTTGTAAAAGTAACTCTAATGACCATAAAGTTGTTTTTAATGTTACAGACCATAAACACAGAAAACTGGCCTGAACTGGATGAACAGAGCACACATGCCACCCAGGAACCCGTAAAGCTGACTAATTAAAACACTATATCTCTCTTTTGTAATCTGCTGGGTAATTTCTCGGCTCGCTGACTGGCTGGGATCGCTGCCTTTTATTTTTTTTTTTAAATCTCTGCTTGTTGCCTGGAAAGCCATTATTGTTTGTCCACACATTTCACAAATGAGGTGCCACATAATGAGTTTTAAATGCTGATATTGGTGAAGTTTTTCCACTCTGAGATAAACTTTTCTTTCACTGGATGCGACTTCCTTTCAGATATTAGATATCATACTTTTTCTATTGTATACGTGTTCCAAATTAAAGTGTCCAAACAATTAACACTGAATACATCAGTGTTAAATGATGTATTCCTCTAAATTCAGAATTTGAATGCATTCTTCAAAAAGACTCCGCACGCTGTTATTTTTGTTTTATTGTACAAATCAGAAGTTACTTTGCCATTGAACTGAAATTCATTTTTTGCTCAATTGAACAGGTTTGTGAAGAAGCTGAATTGAATTGTTGACACCTTTTTCTATGTTTATTTGAATTGGTTCTGTTTTCAACAGCTTCCATGTGTTATCTTATTCAGTGTGCTTTGTGTTTGTACCTCTTGGGAAGTGGGAGATGGCCGCTGCAGATACGCAGGTACTGTGGCGTTGGCCCGCGAGTCTGAGTGTGGCCACATTTTTCTGGGGATGGAACAGGATGATGTGGATTTTAGGAAAAAACAGGCAGCCAAGAACCACTGAGCCGCTCAGGCTGACAGAGATGCACATGGTGGTGGTCTGCACCTACACAGAAAGGGGAGGCTGTTTGAGAAACATCAACCTGCAATCTGTCTTCAAAAGCACTGGTAAAGTTTGTTCAAAGGCAGCGCTCCTCACACACACACGCACACAGCACACAGGCCTTTGATCAAATCTGTTCACTTGTAACTTTTATTTCCTGCTCCGGTTGCTGACAAACTTTTAATCCAATCCCTAGATCTGCTTTTCACCCCTTTGATACCTTCCCCAAAGGAATTCAAGCAATCTGCTCACTTCCAAGAATCATTTGTAAAACCAAACATGACCTGAGTGTCGAAAGGATATTAATTGAGAACATATGGATAAGCCAATTAGATGATGCCTCTGCAACAACCATTTGGGATGATTGTTTAGAAAACAACTTCTGGTTTTCAGTTAAAACTCAAATACTTCTACTAAAACTTAACTTATTTTACCAGTCAAATGAAAATCTACCATGCCCTATATGTCAACTAGTTAATGTTCCTCAATTATGCATTACATTTCCATTTCCAATTATGAATGAGTATGATGTCTTCAGTTAAGTATGTTAGCAATTCTAATCATGGATTTGTATGCACATGAATATGAGGGCAAGAAGAAGGAGATAAGCACAGCTGGCTTTTCCAGACAGTCTGTTGCTTTGTTAGTCATATTTCAGCTGCTAATGTGAGCTGACTGCTGGGGTCATCTTCCTAAGCTCCATCTCTTCCCACCCCACTGGTTACCCCTGCAGTCCAGGAACTTCTATTTGCAGAACCGCAGCGTGAAGTGAAAATCCTCCCCAAACACACAGACACAGCAAAGGCACTGCTGAAGTTTGGAGAAACGTCACAGATTTTTCCTTCCAAAGTCAATTAGCAGGAGTGCCACTGGGATGGTCAGTCAAACAAACCACTTTGTCTGCTGTTCCTAATCTCTTTGTGTTGTGAAAGTTTTGTTTTTAAAAGTTAACTCATATTTTGATAGCTGAATGTGTGAAACCTGCTTGGTATTTCCCATTTCAATAGATTTCTGACGGATTTCTTTAACAGTGGCAATCTGAGCGCCACTCCACAACTTTATCCCTGGCTTGTCTGCTGGGTTCCTTTGTCTTCATTATTCTGTTTATTCACTCTAGCAAATCTTCAAGTCCTTCACAGAATAGCCGAATTTATACAGAGGTCAAATTACACAGGTAGGACTCCATTTAGTAATCAGATTCATTCTGAATGCAATAGGCAGCTGCAGAATTTATTTAGTGGTACAAAAGTTCTAGTGCATACTTGAGAACTTACATTTGTAAGAAACTCTAAAAACCAAGTTTCCTTGTAATTCTACTTCATTATTACATATTGCTTAGTTTTGGTTTAATCACAAAGAAATCTCCATTAAATATACTGAAGTTTATGGAAACAAGATATGTAAAAATTCAAGCAGTAAATCACTTCTATGAGGGATATGCATTTGATTTTGAAAGCAGCTTATTTATAGCTTTACATGTTGTTTAATTTTTGCAAAACTAATCCCTGAGACAATTTTAAAAAAAAATATGTGAATATTTAATTACTTGGTTTACACACCGCAGGAGCTTATTATGTTTGCAGTGATTATTGTGAATCATAAAAGAAATGCACAAAAAAAAAATGTATTTGAATAATTCACACCTCCAGGTTGTTTTCATAAGGAGATGTGAATCTTGTCTGGTAAATGTAAGTTTATTGTCATTCAGGGAGCAACAAGGTCTAAATATTTCCAAGCTACCTCCCTCCAAACTGAGACTAGTTAATTAGGACCATTATTGTTGTTATAAAAGAGTCTTAAGTTCTTTGCTGCAGTTTCATACGTCTCCTTTAGTTCATTAATATTCTGCTTAAGCTACATCTTGGAAAATGTTCAGACAGCATCAGCACAGGTGCCTATTGGTTTTCATGTTGGTTGATGATTTTATTATGACTGACATGAAAAGGCTGAGGCTCCCCAAAACGACAGACGGCTTGTGTGATCTCAAAGCCACCCCAACGTTCCCTCCCATCCTGTTTGCACAACAAAGGCCTGGACACACACCTTGACCAAAAAACTGCAGCAGCAGCCACGGGTCAATAAGGCTTCAGCACTCTGCTCACAAGCTCTGTCATTTTTACACCCTAATGTACGCTGTTTTTACATTAGGACACAGCACACAAACTAGTTACTTTAAGGTAACTAGTTTGTGTGCTGCTGCAAAATATCATGTAGATTCAGAATGAATATTTAAATAATTTGTGTATTGCCGTTTTGCATGATATAGTCAGAAGTTAACCCAGCCCCGGATTTGGAGCATGTAATGGCACATTATGTAATAACATTGCAATATTTATGTAATAATGTAATAAACAATCACAAACCAAACATTGTGTTCTTCCTAATCAATACTTATAATAACGATCATTTTGTACATGCTACCCACATTTAGATTTTTAAAACCTTGATTAATTAATGCTGAACTTTTGGCCATTTAGTCGTCTTTCCAGACTCATAGCCAGAGCCCTCAAGTGACCAATGGAGACAGACACAAGCTCCTTGCAACAATGAAAGGATGAATATAATCAGCCGGGATGACCTCAAATAAAACCCAAAATGAACATCAAAAGTTCCTTTTCTATACCATTGGTGCTAATGAGTGTACAGAGCCTTGTATGTCATCTTTTCCGCAACTATTATGAACTAACAGTTACAATAAGTTTATGCTTACAATTAAAGAATGCTGAAGTTAAGTTAATCAGGTTAGAAATTATTGTTTTATTGACTTGCTGTTATATTTATGGCACATCTGTCTACAAACTCTTTGTTCTTCTCTTGAAGGATCATTAAATAGACATGAAAAGAAAACCTCTCAGGAGTCTGGGTGCTGTAGATCAAATGCAATGTGCACACGAATCTTCTACTGATTCAAAGATTAACACATAAAGATCAGGCACTAATTTTTTGGGATCCTTTCACCGCAGCTTACTGCAGTGAAACAAAGATTTTAAATACTTTATTCACGCATATAAAAAAATGTTCGCAGGCATAATTACCCTGTAGTCACTGGCAGTGACGAAGAATATGGGTTGGAAAGCCAGCCAGATGATGCAGGTGGTGTACATTGTAAACCCGATGAACTTGGCCTCGTTGAAGTTTTCTGGACACTTCCTCGTCTTGAAGGCGTAGACGGTGCAGAGGATGATGAGGATGCAGTTGTAGGAGAGGGACACGAGCATGCTGCTGTCCTTGCTGTTACACTTGAGGGTGATCACATCTCGTCTGTCTGCGTTCATTTCCTTCCGGATTCCGGGAAATTCAACCAAGAGCCAGATAAGGGCCACCAGCAACTGGCAGGAGATGAGAGCACAACATATCGCCACTTGGGAAGCCGGGCTGATGAAGCGCAGCCGCTGGGCTCCATCTCTCACACTGAAGATCCTAGCAATGCGGTTGGTCTTTGTTAGCAAAGCAGAGTAGCATACAGCAAATGAGGTCCCCAGGCCAAGTCTTCGCAACGTGCAGACAGCAGTGGAAGGTTTTGTAATATAGATGAAGGTCATGCTGTAGCACATGAGAACTCCCATCAAGAGGATGTAGGACAGCTCACGTCCACTTGCTTTGACTATAGGGGTCTCATTGTTCTTAACAAAAATGCCCACAACTGCCAGAGTACACAGTATGCCAAGACAGGAGATTGTAACAGGCCCAATAGCCCAAGCATCTTCCCAGCGGATGTACTCTTCAGGCAGATCATAACACCCGGTCAAATTAGCCAACGGCCACTGACCAAAGCCGCAGTCAGCACAGGTGTACTCATCATGCAGGTACTGGTAGGACTGGCATGGAATACATATCCAGCAGCACATGTCTCCAGGCTGCATGCTCTTCACCTCATTCCTTTTGCATGGGTCACTGCACTGGGAAGTGGGAGGAGTCATGCCAAACCAAGGTACTGAGCTGGTGTTCAGTATCAGTATGTGGTCCCAGTAGCCAACTTTCTTATATAGAAACTTGCCCTTTTCTTTGTGGTAGTTGAAGATGTTATAGCGACTGATGCTGTCGCCTACAGAATCAAAGCGCACCATGCTCTCTGTGTCCGCGGGTCTGAAAGGAGCTGGTGGAAAGCAGAAAGACAGCAGTGCATAAAGTTATTTACAGTAAAGCTAAATATAAAATTTCTGTGTACAGCTGACTTTGCAACTAGATACTTTTTTTTTAAATACTACAGCTGTTTTGGGAAATTAATCTGTTTAGATGTTCACAATCAATAATGCAGATCTGGTCTAGATCATTTTCTTTCCTCTTACTATGACTTGACCATTTGTTATGACTCCACTCCTGACACCTCTTTTTTCTTCTTTCTTTAGGCTTTTTACTTTCAAACTCTGGTCACATAGAATGTCACACTCATTCGGAATGTTCATTTGTAAAAACAAAGTAATCCAGCAGAGGCTGCATGTCTTATTGCTTTTGTTGCTACAGTAAACACAAAAAGGAAAGTTTTCTCATCAGGCTTTAGCATTAAGAGTTTTGTCATACTCAGCAGGATATAACTTATCCACCTTATTCCTCAATCATATTTTGCTTTGAATTTCAGAATTTTGTTGAAGACTTCCGAGCAGGCATTCATCCATCCATCTTCTTCTACTTATCTGGAGTCGGGTTGTGGGGGTAGAAGTCTAAGTAGGGACGCCCAAACTTCCCCAACCACTTGTTCCAGCTCTTCCAGGGGAATCTCAAGATGTTTCCAGGCCAGCTGAGAAACATAGTCCCTCCAGCGTGTCCTGGGTCTTCCCCGGGGCCTCCTCCCTGTGGGACATGCCTGAAAGACCTCACCATCAAGCCATCCAGGACGCATTATAACCAAATGCCCAAACCACCTCAACTGGCTCCTCTCGATGTGAAGGAACAGTGGCTCTACTCCAAGTTCCTCTCGGATGACAGAGCTTCTCACCCTTTTTCTAAGGGAGAACCCAGACACCCTACGGAGAAAACAAATTTTGTCCACTAGTATCCGTGACCTCATTCTATTGGTCATAACCATAGATGAGGGTAGGATCGACTGGTAAATCGAGAGCTTCGCTTTTCGACTCAGTTCTCTCTTCACCACAATAGACTAGTACAGCACCCTCTTCACTGCCGACGCTGTGTCAATCCATCTGTCGATCTCCCGCTCCATTTTTTCCTCATTCAGGAACAAGATCCCGAGATAAACTCCTCCACTTGGGGCAGGACATCCTCCCCGACCCAGAGAAGGCACTCTACCTTTTTCCAGCACACGACCATGGCCTCGGATGTGGAGGCACTGATCCTCATTCCGGCCGCTTCACACTTGGTTGTGAACCACTCCAGTGAAAGTTGTAGATCATGACCTGATGAAGCCAATAGGCTGCTTTCTGCAGATGATGTGCTAATGAACTGAATTGGACAGCCTTAGCAGAGTCTAACTTTCACTGGAAACAAGTCTGACTTACTGCTGGCAATGTGGACCAGACTCTGACACCGGTCATACATGGACTGAACAGCCTGTATCAAAGGGCCTGGAACCCTATACTCCTGGAGAATCACTCACAGGGAACCCTGAGGGACACAGTCGAACACATTCTCCAAGTCCACAAAACACATGTAGACTGGTTGGGTGAACTCCCACGCACCCTCCAAGACCCTGCTGAGGGTGTAGAGCTGGTCCAGTTTTCCACGACTGGGATAAAAACCACACTGTTCCTCCTGATTCTGAGGTTTGACTATCCAACAAACCCTCCTCTCCAGAACTCCTCAATAAGTTTTTAAACTTATTGAAGAAGGCTCACCCTTATGAGGGTATCCCCAGGTTCTGCTTCCTCAATGGAGGACATGCTGGTGGGATTGAGGAGGTCTTTGAAGTATTCTACCCACTGGCCCACAGCGTCCCGAGTCGAGGTCAGCAGCACACCATCCCCACTATAAACAGTGTTGGTGCCGTATTCCTTCCCCCTCCCGAGACACCGGATAGTGGACCACCAGAGCCAACTCACTGCCAGTGAGCCAACTCACTCACCATCAGTGGATAGCTCCACACATCTCTTCACCTGAGTGTCCAAGGCATGTGGCCGCAGATCCTTTGACACGAATACAAAGTCGATCATTGAACTGTGGCCTAGGATGTTCTGATGCCAAGCGTACATAAAGACGCTCTCATGCCTGAACATGGTTTTCGTTATGGACAATCCATGACGAGCACAGAAGTCCAACAATAGAATACCACTCGAGTTCAGATCAGGGGGGTTATTCCTCCCAACCACACCCCTGTCATTGCCCACATGAGAATAGAAGTCCCCCCGTAGAACATGGGATATTGCCATTGTAAGAAATAATTTTCAAAAATTCCTTTTTGAGTATAGAGCAAACCTGACTTGTTTTCAATCTTCTAATGGTAGAGAAAAAGGATATTTCAGGTGATCTGGTGCAGGCTGCCTGCAGAACTGAGGTCAATAAAAATCTATCTGTATTCATAACCCGACTCAAACCTTTCTGACTCTCCCAGACTGTATGAACTCAGTGTATATCCAACACTTGTGTGGCCTCTTTGTAGCCCTATCTTTATTTTTTTATGTGAGTTTCTGTGTGTGTTTCTTGTGACTTCTGGTAAAGTTTTCTGTGATGCATACATTAATATTAACATCATTTTATTATTATTATTATTATTATTATTATTATTATTATTATTATTATTATTATTATTTTGTGGTGTGATAAATAGTCATTGAAAGGATGATTTTTTGAGTTTCTGCATCTTATTTATCTTCATCTTGTTAATTTTATTATGTTGATATTGTGTCCTGCTTACGGAATCAGTTAACCATACATCCATCAATTTGTTTACACCTTGTCTATAGTGGGATCAGGAGGGGTGTTGGTGCCTATCTCCAGCGAAACATTTCAGGCAAGTTGAGGGGTACACCCTCTACAGGTTGCCAGTCTGTCGCAGGGCAACCTGTAGAGACAAACAACCATGCACACACACACTCTCACACCTAAGGAGAATTTAGAGAGACCAATTAACCTGACAGTCATGTTTATGGACTGTGGGAGAAAGCCTGAGTGCCCGGAGAGAACCCACGCGTGTACAGGGAGAACATGCAAACTCCATGCAGAAAAAACCCGTGCCGGGACCTTCTTGCAGCAAGGCAACCGTGCTGGAATCAGATAACATTTATTGCATTTTTATTTAATTACATGTGCTATAAAAACGATAGAACTTTACATGCACTCATCATAAGGATGCATAAAAAAATTATTTAAAGAGACTTGAGTTTTCTGCAGACTGGAATGACTGTAATGGAAAAAACTGCAGTGATTTGTAGAAAACTGGATAATATTGCCCGTTTTCTGTTTAAATTTTCCTCTCAATTACACTGAGTCAAAGTTCTGTCTACAGTCTTTAATATATATACATCCACTAGGGATGCTAAGATTAACTTAGATATGCGGATGCACGCATACAAGAAGCGAGTGAATTGGTGGAGCAGCTGTGAAAAGATCAAAGTTTGGTTCTTAAATTCAGGTAGATGAACTGACTCATGCACATTGCTTTGTCAATCTAAAATGAATCGGACAGACCACAAAACAGTGATTCACAATCCTAACTTACATAAATAATTGCCTAAAAGTCACTTTGACAGTTGCAAAGAACCAAAACTTTTTGTGGCAATTGGCAAGCTTCTGCTATAATTCTGTCTGGATATTATCAGAACTGACAGAACCCATTTCAACTGTTTGCTATCCTGGCACTGAACCAACTTTTAAGCATGCAATAACACATTCTTTTTTTCTGAATTAAACTTTTAAAAATATACAAAAAGTCATATTCATGCCCATAATAGGACACAGTACTTTTCACCTAAATAATATTTTACTACTTACAGTTCAACTCTTGCATGTTACCACGTTAGACTAGAATATTTTGTATCTGTGTTTGCTGTCGGCAGTTTGCTCACCTTCAAACTTGGTCTTCAGGATGAACTCTTTGTAGAGCCTTTTTCCATTACTTGGTTTCATGGCATCACAGACCTTAGACGTGTTGGAGCATACTGCTTGCCTCATGTTATGCAGAGCGTAGGCTATGGCATACACGGCGTTCACCACAAACATGATCTTGGACTCGTGCTTAAAGGTTCCGTCTCGTAAGCTGCGTTCACTGCAGCTGAGCTCCTCAAGGCTGCAGGCGAAGTGGTGCTCCCAGAACTCCTTAAACCATGGGTTCCTCGTGTTGGTATATGGGTTCAGCTTTGTGAAATAGTCTTGAAACTCTCTGATTGGGTAGGAGGCCAGTTCAATGGTGAAAGCCCCATCTGCTGCAGTCTCACTGCCCCTCACTACACTTTCTTGCGCTCCCCATCCATCACTGGCCACCCAGATAAATGAGGTGTTTATTCGAGCAGCAGCTGACAGCAGTTCGCGGGCGTCCTCGCTGCGGGTGAACAGGATCACCACCTTAGCATTGGACTTCTGCTTCAGAGAGCGGATCACGTTCTCATAGCCCTGCCGGTTCATGGAGCGGCTCACTTTGGCTGAAGTGGCGATACAGATTTGGTGCTCGCGGGCCTCCTGTTGGAAGGCATCAATGCCAGTCTCACCATAGTCACCTTCTGATGCTACTGTCGACACGTAGGTCCAGTTGAAGTACTGCAGGATATCAGCTATGGCCTTGGCCTGGTAGAAGTCTGGGGGCACAGTGCGGGCGAAGTAGTCATAGCGAGACTTGTCACTGAGCTTTGCACTGGTGGAGGCGTAGCTGATCTGAGGAATTTGAAATAGGCGTAGGAGGTTGGCCACCTGAAAAAGTGGAACATAATTTTTTATGGCTTTCTTTACAACTCTTAAAACATTTATTATATAATCCTTTATAGAGGAAAAGTCTCTTGAGACTCATTGTGTGATTTACAAGACAGACTTGTTACATACATCACAAAAAACATAAAAACAAAACTACAAACTACTGAACATGTCTGTATTGACATACATTGCCCTGTCCTGTTTTTTTTGTTTTGTTTTGTTTTTCTTTGCCATACATCCCATTTTGATAATAGGCCAAAATGATTATGCTTTAGGTCTTTACATAGAAGTCAAATAAAATACATTAACATTTGTGATTGAAATGTGACCAAAAATCTCAGGCCATATAAATACTTTGTCAAGTAACTGTATCTCAGGGATCCTTTTTCTGGTAGGCCTACTTTTTACCTTGCAAATACATTAAACAGTACCTACAACAAGGTAAAAATTAAGTGAGAAGGTTGACTAATGCTCGGCTTCAAACATTTCACTTAATATTTTTAGTGTCATCATTTAAAACAGGTTTTTCTTACTTAGTACAACACATTACAGTATCTGCTAACATTGCATACATGTAGCACTCTCTACTCTTATTATTGTTTCTTTTATTATCAAATTTATAACAAGACAAGTACTTTTTGAAAAGCCCTGCAGCTCATTGAGTGTTGCTGTTGCCATCTCTGCAGCCTCCTTAACTTTTCATCAAATTTGTAGAAACACACAATTTATGTCATGTTACGTTTGTGCCATTTTTGTCCAATCATCCGTCTTTATTATGCCAACTTATGTAAATAATGCTGTTGAGTTTTCTTTGTAGCCTTTTCCTCACTGATCACTTTGTGCTATGCCATTCATTTGATCCTTCATAAGGTCTGTAGCTTTAGCTAGACGATGCAAATGAGATCATGTCTGTTTTTTGATTTCAGATGGATTCATTACAACTGGTACTAAGTGTTCAGTAAATTTTAATCGAAAAGTGTTCATTTAACAGTGTGGACTCTATATTTGGAGTATTACACTTTTAAAATTCAGCAGTGTTTTTTTTTTTTATCTCAAACTTTTTTCTATGTCAGGAAACAGATGTCAGTTTTGAACGAGGCCGCAGAATCACAAAGTGCCTTCATTGGGTGTTGATATAAGCAACTGTTCACACATAAGGATTTTGTGGGAGTACATTTTCCTATACAGCTTTTTTTTTTTTTAAATCAAGTAGTGTTATCTTGAAATGCCTTCACATACCTCTACCCAGACTAATATATTGATTTTCTTGTGAGTTTGTTGGTGGTATGGCCACCAGGGTGAATAACAAATCCATTTCTGAAACCTCAGTGTGCAATCCATGTTAAACACAAACCTGCTGAAATAATTGACATGCATGGTTGAAACAGGAAATCTCTGCAATTACTTTCTCACAGCGCATTGTAGAGGCATGACAGAGAGTCAGTAAAAACTTGTCATTCTGCAGCATACCTCAGGAGACACAGTAGTGATTAGTGAGAACCCATGGGCTTCAATATGGCTGCTTCCTCCCTCAAGCATCATTGTATGCCTGGAGGTTTTCCAAACAAGGCTTCCCCACAGATCTAATTGGAAGCGTCTACACTCACACTGAGCGCCATTCAGCTCACTCATTCTGCCATCACATTATAGTCTATTTACAACGGAATCACTTTTTTTGTGTATGATTAATTCCCTTCCCTTGTTATTTAACAACCTATTCTGGAATGTCAATCAGTTAGACCACTAATTTTAAATTAACAGCAATCTCATATATTTGCCAAGGAGCTCTCCTTAAATGTCATCAGCTTATTAAGTGAACTTTAGTAACTATATTGAGTCAGACGAACATGAGAAGGATGTGCCATTTTTCGTCTCTGGAGAAACTCAGTCACACGTTATTGTTATTTCCATTTTTTAAATCTGATTGCGGTAATAAATTATGCAAAATTAACTTTTTGAAGCTGCAGGTCATGTTACAACGTCATTTCCTCATCAAACACATACACAGTGTACCCAAAGCTCCAACCTGGAGCTGCAGTCTCCAGTCGAGTTCCCACCACACAGAGCACCCCCTCACCCACTCAGCTCCTTTAAACTAGCGGCAGCAACAATTAGCAATAACCTGGTGGAACTACACTTATCACTACTTTTCAGTCCAATGTTTTAATGTTTTTTTCTTGTTTCTATCTTATTTAAAAGTGCATCCTATCTTGCTAGACTTTCCTTCATCTTCTTACAGTGGATACCTGGTCCTTTTCGTGCTCTTTTTAAGCTGTTCACCTATAGCACAAGTCAAAGATTTCTGGGTACCAATGACAAAGACTTGAGAAAAACCTTTAACTAGATCATTTTTTTATCACATCATTTAAACTATACCTTTACTTAATTGGAGAACAAATAATTATTGATACAATAAACCCTTCAGAGGTCATGTAATTGACACATTTTTACATTTGTGGGAAAATTGTGTATAATTCACAGTTTTTAGGAACTCCAGGCAATACAACCTGTTTCTGTGGTTACCAGCCTTTACTCAGCTCCATTTTTTATCTTGCTCTGAGGCACAGGGAGGAAGATGGTTGGATGGTAGAAAACAAAACATGTCTAAAGCTCAGTGCTGGAAAAGCAAAGAGTAGAATCTTGGAGTCAAATGGTATCCATAGCAACCATTAAACTCTTTCTACGTGCCATGAACAAAGGATAAATACATGGAATAGCTCCTTATGCCAGCTGTTTAGTATGATGGAGGGCCGACTTCTCTTCCAAAAACCTTAAGAACTTTGTTAGACTAAATAATCATGAACTCATCATGAATACCATCAGATGTAAAATAAATACCAAGTTCACACCATCAGAAAACTGTAAATGGAGTCTTTTAGTTGAATAACAATCCAAAACACATAGTCAACTTAACACACATAGTCAAATTAACGTAGAAATTGTCACCAGATACAAACTCAACAGTTTCCCATGGCCATCTCAGATTACAGAGCTAAAAATCCTATTTTAAAAAAATTGTGCCATGAGCACAAGAGAAGAGAGCAAAAAAGATAAGCCAGGCCTCTAGTTAATCTAGGGAGATTGTGCAAAGAGCAATGATCAAAGGTACCTCGCTCTCTATGCACCAAACTTGTGAAATGTAATAGAAGACTGAGTGCTATCCTTCTTGCAAAAACAAGTAGCACAAAGCGTTAAAATGAATTTTGTAATTTGTGATCTTGTTAAAAAATATATTCAAATTTGTTTTTTTGTCTTCGCTGAATGCATGATTTTTCTAAAACAAGTAGTGTAAGATTATCCTGATACAAAAGATGTTTTTATATTAGCACATTTTAAGCATCTTCACCAGTGTGACAGCAAAATTGTATTTAGTATTTCTGTCAATTTCTGTATCTATGACAATGGAACCCTGAGTAAGGTGTTCTGTCAATGTGAAATAAGTATGAAGTTATTCTCTTAAGCTTTGTAGTTAATGTGACCAGCTTTTGAACATAAAGCTTTTGTACTTCAATATACCAGAATTAAAACAAACAAAACAAAGCTCTAAATTAAACAACAGCTGAATTATTTTATCTAAAAATACTAACATTAACCTTATGAGTCCCTACGTTTGCAGACCCCAAACGTGCCTGAAACAATAAACTGCAAGTAATGCAGGTCTGCTCCAAGCTCCTGAAGGGGGGAAAATGGAGGAAATATGATGTATTTAGGTATGCAAATAACAGCTATGAATCTGTTTTTCCCACTAGCTCTCTGGAATAATCTCCCCACAGGAATCATATTGACAGATGCAATTTCATCCTTCTAACACCTCTTTAAAGACATTTTTTATAAGCAGGCTGTTCCATGCCTCTAAATTGAGTTATATCTGTGCTTCATATATTTATGTTTATTTTTTTTCATATTTTATTTAATTACATGTATGTATTATTAAATAAAAATACTTTTTACTTGCTTTTAATCTCATTGAAGCACTGTTGATACTTTTGAAGGTAATATGTTATTATTATAAATCTTGTGTAAGAACCTGCGTCAAATCACAACCAGAGATTAAATATATTTTTAAAACTTGGATTCTTTCTAAGATTCATTAATTTAATTCTCCTATCTATTTATTTATATATATATTGAGAGTTAAACTATGAGCAGCTCTTTGTCAGTCATGCAGTCATATTTGCATCATAACGTAGTTTTCTCTTGCTGTGTTTTTCTGGAAGGTCTCCCTCAGTATATTCCTGGAGAAACCTGACAGCACACCTTTCAGGATGGCACTGAAGTGTGTGACAGCAGCCGTCTGTTAGTCCTCATTCAGTATTTCCTCCCTATTCTCAGTCGCAAAGCAGCAGCCACAATACTTGCTCAGGAGAACCTGATTGCACTACATCGTTTCTTTAAAAAAACTCTGGGATTAATGATAATGAAAATGTACTAATGTAGATGACTGTATGCTTTGCTGAGTGTTTTCATTTAGCAAAAAAGACTGCATTTGGAAACCTTTTAAAAAATAATAATAATGACCTTATTAAAACAGAATGTTATATTGTTGTAATTATGGCCACAGTCTATAAAGTTGATGTCTTGTTTTGGTTCCATTATTCAGAAGGTTCATTAGTGAAGCTGTATGACTCTCGCTCCGCAGTGTTCCCTTTGTCCAGTCAGAGTCTCTCAGCAATATCAGTCTCTGCTTTTATATGCAGGGAGAAGCCGCTAAAATATGGGGACCAATATTGAATACAGAGAGTGTGATTACTGAAGCAATAAGTCAAGATGAAAGCCTGTACAAAGTCCTTTCTCTTTGATTTTGATCACCCAGGAATGACTCTCATCGAGGTTATTTTTAACAATCTTCTGCCACAGTCAGATATTCAACAAAGTGCACACACAATCAATATTCAGTACGTATCCTGTGATTTATAATTAATGACATATCATATTTTTCCCTGTCTGTTAAATTTTCAAAAAGTGACAAGCATCTTTGTGCACAAAATTAGCTAAAACAATAGAAACGTGGTTTTCTTTTGTAAGGTATGTAAAATAAAATACAAAATAAACCTCAATAAGAGCTTGTTTTTTCCCACTTTCGGCACCAAAGAGCCTTCATCAGACCTATGCTACAGTTAAAAATGAGACCTCACAGCGGAACTGCAAAGGTTACTGATAGTCCATCAATAACAGGAACAAATGAGCCACTGCACTTTGCTTTAGGCCAAAAAACATATTTGGATAACTTAATGGTAAGGTCAGGGAAATGGAATCCCAGGTTAGTATTTCTGCAGAAGCTCTATGGAAAACTGAGACACAGATGCAACTTCTGGAAGTTTCTTACTCATATGTCATGTGTCTTTATTTTTCATTTTACGTGGAGAGTCCACCGTATGCCCCTGGGGTCCCTGTCAGTTTGAGCTGTGCTGTAGCAACAATAGATGTCTTTTACTGTAACGTCAGTGGGGTGTGCATGTGAGGCTCACCAGAGACCCAGAAATACATGTGAAACGTAAAAACCATATATCAAGTGCACAGTTCTGACTCCTACAGAGAAAGGGAAAATCTCTTAAGATGTAAATCTTAAGAAGAAAGCAACATATTTCAACATGAAGGCGCGTGGTATAGAGGTAGAGCATTTTTAGAGTATTTTGCAGCAGGATGGACTGGTGTGCCTCACAAAAAGGATAAACATGTTGTTCTTCTGTCATGATGCCAACATTGTTAGCAAATTGTTCTTCCAACATAGAAGAATCAGCAATGTTTTTCCATACAGTGTGTATGTAAATATCTGGTATCAAGTGTACATTTGCTGTTCTTTGACTTCCACTGATTGGGAGTGATTTAAGGATGCGCTTTAAAAACTGCCAATCGTCTAATAGCTGACACTTGGCTGCAGGAGTGGTTTCCTTGGTAACAATCTTTTTATTATCCACCTCACATGATGGTGTCATTTTAACACTATTCTTTGCTGTCATTATTACCCTGAAATGCTCCAAATTTTACATCTTATTGCAACAAGTTGCAAAGGTCCAGAGTAGTTTTATCTAGCTGGTCTTTAATTGCCAGATTCTTGAGAGTCCCTGTTTGTGCAAAGAGACAAAGACAATGTTTTTTTTGTTGTTTTTTTTTTTACTGGGAATGAAGTATAGAGGTGTATAATCAGCTTGAATAAGACATAAAATATGTTTTACACAGTGAATCATGCATTAAATATGCATTTTAGTTGCTACTGCATGTTATAAATGTTATAAATATTTTAAGAAATATTTATAACATTCCAAAAATAACATCATTCAAAGACACCTTGCTTAACGTTAATAATAAAGCAGCAAAAAAAGACATAAAATCTTGAAAATGTTTTTAATATGGGGACCTTTACTAGCAGAGTTGAGAATATGGAGTGTTCAGCTTTGACCATATACTTGGTGCGTTCATGTCTGTGGGTCACAGCTGTCTGATGAGAGCCTGATATTAGTGTCTGTGTTACTGGCAATGCACTAGGAGAGAGGAGCCTATGCCAACTGGCTTGTAGAGGCTATTTCAGGAACAAAAAATTCTTCACAATAAACCTACGTCTATTATTTCCTCCCACCAGCAAAACAAAACTCATAACAACAGCAACCTTTCAAGTGGTTCTCAAGACTATATAGATACAGTTTAGTGTTGTCAGCTTAAAGCTTTAAAATGCTACTTCTTGCCCATAGCGTTGTTCAAAGAAACTATATATTAATTTAGCAATAAAATGTAGAACTCTTTCCACATATGTAGCGCATTCTAAATAACATCTGCAGGCTGTGAATGTAGACTGACCTGTGATATTGAGAACAACAGCTCTAAGACAGATAAAATTAACTGAAGTGCATCCCGACACAGATAAGCTTGCAGTATAATATGATAATAATCGTGTGACTCCAAACAACCTTGCAGTCATTACAGAGCTTTCCCTCATGCTGAATGACATTCGGATGCGATAATTAGAGAGCGGCGATGTGCTCTCCGAATGCGGCTTCATCACAGTTTCAAGGAGAGCGTCACATAGTAAACAAGAGCTTTTTGAAGTCAACACCAAAGCAAGATTTTTCTTCCATCTGTAAAACTCTGAGGAGGCAGAAACTCAATAAAGACAGACCCTCTCCTCCCCCACCGCATCACACTCCAGCGGAGCTAATAAAGCACAGCAAACCAAAAATATTAAACTTCAAATACATGGCAGGACAGATGTTATAACCTCAAATTATTGAGAAGTTTTCCAGCAGGCTTAACAGAGGTATGACAGGGTTTGTCTAATTTTCTTGCAGGATTTTTACGGCATTATTGCTCTTTCCATTCGGGCTGCTATGATTCACACAAACTAACTTTAACTACCATTTTCGTATGCCTTGAAACGTCTACATGGTTCCACATTACAAGCGCACTCTGTATGTATTTTATCAGGATTTTATATGAAAGACCAACACAAAGTGGTGCAGTAGTAGAAGTCAAACAAAATGTGGTTTTCACATTTTTCATTACGAAAGAATATCTGCGGATCTCTTCAGTTCTTCATTCTTGACTGTTTTTTGATTAATGCTCTCATTTCCTGGGCTGTTAGTTTCCGTAGACAGTATCATCTAGGTAGGTTTGCAGTTGTGTCACAGTGCTTTGATTTTTGAATGATGGATTGAACAGTGCTTTGTGAGATTGCTTGATATTGTTTTTATAATCTATCCTACTTTAGCCCTGTTTATTCCTGACCTCTGAATCTTCACAGAACAGCTGGATTTATACTGATATTTAATTAAATGTATGGCTCCGTTGAGTATTTAGTTTTTATTTAGTAGCATCCCAGTAAAGGGGACTGAATAAAGATGTAATACTTTACACATCTTTATTTGTAGAAAACAGAAATGTTTGTTTTAGAAATATTCCCAACTTTGTGTAAGTCTATTCCATAAAATCTGAGTAAAAGACATTTAAGATTGGTGCATATAAAGTTCAAGGGGTGTATAATTGCAAAACACTGCATACAATTAGAAAGATTTGTTGTTTTTCAGGGATTAATGCCACAAGATGTGTTACTTTTCAAAGCGAGTTCATTGTGAGTAAAGTGAGTTTACGTCCAGGAAAAACTGACCTACGACTCTGAGCCATTTAGCTCTGATTGTTGTGTAGTTCCCTAGGCAAAGAAACCACATGTGGATTTCAAGGTTCATCTCTCGTATTCATTTTTACCAGTCCTGGAAGCGTTAGAATCTAGCTGAAAATTATTTCATTGTTCTTCCTAACATTATTTTTCTGGTTTAAATTCATAGCTGTAAAGTGTGTGGGCCACTAAAGAGTCTGAGTCATCACGCTCAGTTGGTTTATATAGCTAACATCCCTGATGGCAATTAAAACTACTTCGAAGAACTTGAACACAGAGAAGAAATAACAAGGATGGCAAAATGCATTAGGATGAGTAAGAGGGCCATGAAAGCTTCCAAAAAAATTGCCGGGCTAATTATGAGCTGATCCCTTTGTGGGTAATGAGAAGCTTGTCTCCCACCATTGCTGCCATGGCTCATCTTTGGCCCTGTCACAGGCAGGTGGACACATCCCTGCCAGCCAACAGAGGAGCAACCCCACAGATGGGAAAAGCTGCTCTTCTCAAAGTTCCCCAGGATGGCCCCTGGCACTCGTCCTCCTCACTTTTATAATGCCCTTCATCTTCACAAAGTGCTTCACTGGGACAAACAGAGACTGTGTAAAGCAGTGACCTCTAAAGAAAAAATAAAAAACAACTATCGGCTTCAAGCCGTTCTCTCACAGCTCCGTCCATTTTAATGCCAGGAAGGGAAAGCCAAACAAAAAGTCTCTTCAAATAGAGGCAGAAGAGGTATGTATTCAGATACAAGAGAAAAAGGGAAAACTCACAAAAGCTGAGAGTTTCCTTTGGAGTCTCTGCTTGTTGAAAAGCCATTCACACAGAGATAGGAAAAAAAGAAATAAAAAAAAAAGCATGCTGGTCTTTTGCTAAAACATCGCTTAAAAACATTACAGTCGTGAGAGATCCATCGAGGTGTGAGAGGAAGTCCTGCTTGTAATAATGGAGGCTTTAAATGAGCCTAATATGCTGGTGGGTATCCTCTATTCAGCCTGTCAGAGTCTCAATTCAGCTTTAACCTGCTGAGATCAGGCTTTTAAATATGCAGACTCTTACAAGAACTTAACCAACAATGAATCACACTGTGGCTGCAGCAAACAACCCAGACAGGAAGCAGCGTCTTCCTCTTTCCTTTCTGGGTGCCAATTAGCCATGGGATTCTCACAGTATGGTAACATTACATAAAAACACCACTATACCACGCTATTGACACAAAAACATAAAACAAAATGCATGTACTAAATAAATCTGGTGACACATTATACCCCAATATATATATATAGTTTTTGTTAGATTTTGCTCTCAACTCCCAGTTGGATAAAGTATGTACTGGTCTGAAGTAGTTTGATGCAACAGGAAGGTGTGTGAGAGGAACAGACCTCATTCCGATAGCGGCCAAACATACACATATTCATACACTGATCAGCAGGCAATGTGTAGTTAAGTGGCTTTGCCGAATCCACACTGACATGTGGCAGGAGAGGAAGCTGGTACTGAAACACAACTTTCTGATTGCAAGACAACTACTCCCAATGAGCTGCAGCTTTCCAACAGACAATAAAACAGAGAGGATAGCAGCCAACTGTCTTTACATTTACAAAACAGTGAGAAACAACATTTCATCCATCATTCCACTGTCTAGTCCCGCTTATTCTTACAGGTCATAGAGGTGTTCAGTGACCGATCGCTGGTCATTGGACGAGAGGCGAGGCACACCCTTAAAGGGTCCTCAGCTGATCTGGGCAACCAATAGACAGGATGGACCATTAATAGTACCTTTTAAACTATTGCTAACTGCTAACAGGTCCATTTAAGGGGCAACAACATAAAAAAAATCAAATATTAGTCCAGATGTTGTGAACTAGTCAAAATGTAGAAGGATATGTGTTGTGTAACAGATTTAATCATCAACAGCCTCAACCTGTTTTAAGCATTAAAGTAACCCACCCGTATCAACCATAAGCAGCTGATCTGCTTATGATCATGACCTCTCTCATTACGTTAATAATAGATGTGCTGGTATGGAGACCAGGAACATATTTTTAAAGTTAACTGGAGTGCAGCAGCTCCCTGCGTAGGCGCACACACACAAACACACAAGTATGAGATGAGGATTATATGATAGTCACAGAGCTATAGAAGGTTTGCTTCATTAGCTCTGCAGAAACCAGCAGGGATGCTGCTGGCAGTGCGTACTAGCCGAGCCAAGCACCGCCGTGAGTGTAGTCTGTAAGCAAGAGATGGGTGTTTTACCCAATATTCTGAGGACTGTTTGATGTCTTTGTGTTATTTTCACAATAATCATTTAATGGTCACTTATCTGAGCTCATATCCATAATTAGGTTTAATCATTAAATTTGCGCTTTCCTTGACACGCATTTCACAGACATATAAAATAACTGAGATATCATATATTCATCACTGTTTAACTAAACGCCCTAAAAGTTAGCTTATAAGTAAGCTTCTAAATCTAAAGAATAAAAAAACTAATTTAGCCATACAGAAACTTGATTTGAAAACAAACAATTACAATGAGATGTTTAATAAAAAATAAGCTGAGGAAGTCAACATTAGGTATATTTGAAATTTCTGTGTTGAGATAGCTAACCATTTACACTCCTTACAACCTAAAGGCTTTAAAATCATCAGTTAACCTGACACGAAGAAAGTGTAACCATATCATTCCTATTCACTATAACTAACACCTTGTGCACCGTAGTAGTTATTGCAACTAAGGGAAGTGAAAAAATCATTAATTATGTTCAGACATTTACCCTCTGGCTACTTTTAATATATGTGTGTGGAAAAGGTCAGGATGCAAATCAGAAATGAAATCACTGCCACAGTAATGTTGTGAATGTTGATGCTTCAAGCACTGGTGGCAGATTGATAGAAAAAGAATAAATTTACTGAAAGTCTTTAGACTCAGAAAAAAGTTAGTAAAAAAAATTTTAGTATCTAAATTTGAGGGACTGTGAAGATGTGACACCATATCTTAACAACAAGAAGGATTTAATGAACAAGGTGTGTGATATTAGAGACTAAAAGTTTTAGGTTGGAAAATTTGTTTCAAAGAGCCTGACATTCCAGACTGACATTTCTGCTGAATTTAATTATACAAACTCCAAAACGACAGTTTAACAACTTTAAGTATCTGTTTACCGGGACATGATTGGCACTGAGAATAATTAGAGCAGAATGTATCACATCATTATGTATTCACATGCAAATTAGAGAAAGTGTTGAGAAAATTCACCTCTTACTCAAAGGGGCTCAAATCTAACTTGACCAATTACAATAGGCAACAAATAAAAGAGTATTTGTAATTATACTGCTGAGAATATTTTGCAATCGATGACTGTCTAACTGTCTGGGAGCAGAGGTAACAGTCAACAATCATTTTTTCTTTGTTGGTATTTGACAGACTTTCTCTACTGGTGTATTCAATTATTATTTGTAGGTCTGTTTGATTATAGGAAGAATAGAGACTAGAATAAAAGCAAGTTATTCGCTCAAGCAATGTTAAATATTTGACTTTAATTTTGAAAACTGTCTGATTTAATGGGGAGTCAATTTTTCTGATTTTTTCTGAATTGCCTGCTTACATTTTTGACAAGTCTCACATGTCCTATTTAGCCAATTCTGAGCTTTAATGGCTTGTCCCTGTACAAATGTCTTACATCAACAGGCTCTTGTTTTACATATAGTAGAAGCTTCAAACAATGAGGCATCCAAACAACAACTTTTCATTTCACTTTTGATGGACATTTACTGAAGCTATCTAGTTTAGCTTTTAGTTTTGTTTAAAAGCATTCTTGCTGCAGAGCTCATCAGCACATTTTTCTCCAAAATGTTTCATTGATCTAGTGTCTTTATGAAAATTGTGTTTTTTTTAATCTTGTTCTTTTTTCATAAGCTGAATTTCCAAATAGCTCTTAACAGATTGCTTGTAAATATCCAAAAATGAAATCAAAGGAACACCTTATTATGCTCATTTACAAGTTATGCGATTGACCTGAAAACTGACTATCAGGCTGAATAATTTACTGTAACACCTAAATGGCCAAAAAACAGCTGATGGGTTTTGTAACTGGATACATATATTGTTAAAAAAAAGATAAATTTAGCTTCAATTGCTATTTCTGGTGATTTTTTTCTCGTTTTAAATAAAAATAATATTAAAACAATTTTACATGAGACTGTTCACATATAGTTTAGGTCAGCACATAAAGCACCTGAAGGTTGGAAATAATAAAATGCTACTTGTTTGCATTTCAACAAACATTCAAAAGCCTTCTGGGGTTTTCTTATAATTTAACTGCTGGTCTGTGATACCTGCTAAAATTGTCTTTCTTTTTCTTTACATTTACTTGCAAATGTGAAGTAAATCAATTTCTCCACCTACTTGGATTGAAACGTCACTGTAGGATCCTCCAATAACTCCAGAAATAGCCAGTGGAACGTTATTTTCGATGGGTCTGGAGCCATCAGGGCAGATGAAGCCATGATCATCCACCTCATCGAGGGACGACCTGACAAAATCCAAGGCTTGCTCCAGACCGTAGGTGTCTTTGGAGCAGGTGTCCAGGATGTGGGTGCCCAGCCGGAGCCCGGGAAGGATGCGATCATCGGAGTTAATCTCATCAAGGGCAAAAAGCATGGCTTCCAGTCTCTGGATGCCCCGCTCCTCGTTGATTTTCCCACAGTCCTCTGTCCCTTCACCTTTCTCATGCAAAGGGAACAAGCCCCCAACCACAAAGTCCCCATCAATGATGACCTCACGTTTAGTTGAATGCGGTAATCTGATGATTGGCAGGGCCCCGGGTATCAGAACCTCCAGCAGGAACATGTGAAAGGGCCAATGAAGGGCAAAACTAACCTTCCAGTTGGTGCAGAGCACTGCATGCGGCATGGTAGGATCAGGTAACAGGGTTGAGCTGGTCAAAGAAGAGATTGGTGAATGTTCACGAGGACTGAAGGCAGACTACTGTTAAATCTTCCAAGCACAGCATTTCTGGTGTTTTCTGAAAGTATGAGGGAGAAGTAATCACAAAATATGAATAGATTAGCTTTTTATATGAACAGAAAAACCTTGATGAAGACGTTTTAAAGCACATCATTTAATAGTACATGAGAACCAGCTGGAGGTCAGCACGCTTAAGACTATGGAGGTGATGCTGATCCTTACATTCTCTTCCCTCACCATCTTTAAGCAGTGTTTACTGTTGATCACTGCCAATTCTTTGGAATCACTCCATCTCGGTACCAGAGACGGTCCTCACACATAAACACTGATCGCAAGAAGCCCCAGCAGAGACAAGAGATAAGAATTTAAAGATCCATTATTGATATGACTTATCAATTTGATTCCTTTTCAATTATCTCACTAAGTTAGGAAATAAACTTAATTTATTTTTTAATTAATTTAAAAATGTGCCATGGTGTATTTGATTGAACCAAAATTAAAGTTGGCTTAGAAAATTAGAATCCCTCTGTCAAATGAACATTTTAACATAAAATGCTACTGTTTGCACATCAATAATTTTTGTGCAGACAAGTTTGTCTTTTCAGGAAAGATCTTTCAAGACTTAAACTGTCTCTAGCTGTGGAAAACACCCTCTCATATGTTATTTATTTTCACCGAGTCATTTTACTCTTCCCTGCCTCGATAAAAGATGTAGCTAAAAGCGTGCGAGAGCTTACCACTGAACCAGCATCATTCTGACTGCCCAACAATTATATTCAATAAATTAGAATATTTATGAAAAGTTAATCTATTTTACTAATTCAGTTCACAAGCTAACATTATGTAAACAAGCCTCGTCGAGACCCAGATTCTATTTCATTGAATATCACTGTAAATGTTAAGGTGACGGAGATTATTCATACAATACGACGCTAAGTAGGGATGTACCGATCCGATCACGTGATCGAAAATCAGGTCCGATCATGTGGTTTCAGACTCGATCGGAATAGGGTGATACATCCCGATCAATGATCGGATATATATGTATATTTATTCTAAACACAAATGGGAATAATAAGCTAGTATCTACCGTTATGTGGCGGTACAGAGTCAGACTGTCTCAAAACAACACATGCGCGACACTTTGCAGCAGTGACGGCCGTAAAGCGAAGCAGAATGCGACTTCAGTTTGAAATGGGACTACTCTTGCTAATTTAGCGACGCTGTCGCTTTATTTAGCAATTTTTCAGACCCCGAATTTATTTATTTTTTTAAAGCGACTAGCGACAAATGTAGCAGCTTTCTCAGATTCATTGGAGACTTTATCGACAAAAGGGGAAAGCACCGATAACTGCCATGAGTATCTCAGAAGTGCTGGCATGAAGTCAGTCTCCTCGTGAGGCGGCCTGCAGTAGAGCAGACCCGCTCCATCCCATTGGAATCAAAACATGCGCACAGCTTCCGCTGATCCCGCTCTGGATTACAATAAATATAATGGAAATATAGCTTGTCGCACCAAAATAAATCCCTGCATTTGATTCACACAACCTCAGTCACTGATTCATCTCCTTCACTGCATGTAATTCTAATAGCTGTATTTTGGTTAAATGTGATATTATGCAAAAATGATTTGTTTAGTGTAGGTTCAGATAAAGCATTTACATTATTATACTTAAATTATTAAATTATTTTCTAAAGTTTATTTGTAATTCTGTTTCGAGTATTGTAATCACTTTTGCCTCTCCAGTGTTGATATTCATTTCTATACTGCTCATATCGCACATGCTCATATCGCAAATTAGGCCACCATCTAGAAACGTCTTCCTTTTTTAAATGTATTTTTTGAAATATCTGATCAGGACTCCGTATCGGCTGATACTTAAAATCAAATGACAGGCAGAGAAACCTTATCGGAACATCAATAGTTGTGCGATTCAAAAATCTGGTCTTTATGGCAAAGTGGAAAGAAGGAAAGGAAATGCTTAAAGGAATCTATAACAAAGCTTGCTTAAAGTTTGTCACGAGCCATAGAAACGTGGTCGTGACAGCATCATGTTGTTGGGAGCCTTTTCTTCAGCAGATACCTCAGTAATTGCACTGAGCTAATTGTAGAAGGGAATCTGGAATGGTTTAGATATAACCAAATTCATGTCTCAAAATGACCAGAGTCCAGACCTGAACACGATTCTGTAGCAGGATTTGAAAGTCGTTCTTCACAGACACTCTCCATCCAATCTTACTGAACTCCTTTGAAAAGAAGATGCATTCAAGTCTCTGGTTGTGCAAAGCTGGTACCGAAATATCCAGAGACTTTCAGCTGTGATTGCAGCGAAAAGTGATTTGAAAAAGTATGGATTGGTGCTGAATATGCCACACTTTAGGTAGAAAAACTGACAACCATGCAACATTTTTCATCATTTTTGTTTCCTACTTTCAATTATATACTACTCCATGTTGGTGTACTACTTTATCATTTTTTGCAAGTCTCCTAGTTCAGCATTTCAGCCACACTTTTGTTCACAGTTACAGCACTCCTTAATGAGGCAAACCAAAGCTTGCAGGCCAACCCTTTATACATAAACTTTCTCTTTTGGTGGTTGCTATCTAATTTATTGGTTTCTGTCTGAACTATAGTACCTTATTTGGCTTGTTGAGATCAAAATTCGATGAGGAGACTAAGGCCAGAAGTTGTTTTTGTTGACAGACTGAAATCCTTTTAATCTTTTGAGTTTACTTTGCAAAGTGAAACTGAAACCGGTGTTTATTTTTTATCACACTGAGAAAAAAATGAGATCCCCTTAGATAGACCATATCAAACATTTATAGATAGTTAAGGCACTACAGAGTATATTTTTCCAAGCTTTACAACTGAGATAACACATAGACGACGGTTCACCTCAACGGCTGCGGTTGCCATAGAAACATGATGGGTAAAAAAATAAGGGTGGGACTGCAGGGAGAAGGTGGGCAGTGAGACATGTATGCTAATCCAGCTCCCATCATGTTGTGTGGCTTGTAGTTTTGGACTGAAGAAAGGAGCGGATGTGATGTCTGGGTCAGGGAGGAGTGCAGGATCAAATACGCAAACCAATTTGCTGCAAACATTGTAATTGAAATTTTTGAGGTATTTGAGTCATTATATTGATCAAAGCAGATGTCAGATGTAATGCTTTCAAAATTAACTCCTTTCTGTCCAGCCCTGGCACAGAAAGGAGTTTTGTCATCATGCCATTGTCCTCTCCCTTTGAGCAAAAAAAAAATAAGACAGGTATCCAATCCAAAGCTTTGTCACTCTCTGAATGCGAAACGTTTTGCTACTGCTTCCTGATTAGTAAGTCTGTAGCTGAAATTATCAGCTCTGTTCTTGTGACTTTATTTAACCTGAGTGTGCCCTGTTTCCTGTGGTCACAGATGCAGAAAACCGTCACAGTTGGTGGGAGGTGAGATGCAGAGGCAGGCTACAAAAAAGCACCGGTTTCTGCAGCTACACACGGATTAGCCCATGTGGTTTTATACGTGAATTAGAACGCTGTCACTCCGAACGATGTCTTGTGACAGCTTAGAAGATGTGCAACTATCAAACAACAGAGGAAATGTGGAAAGGAAGAGGGGGGAAAGTGTAATGAAAACCGGAATATCTTCCCAGATAAATATTACATCAGGGTTGTGGGTGGGAAACCTTGCGAAGCTCTGGTAGGATTCACAACTCCTCTGCCCCTCAAAGAGGATTACACTAGAAAATGTACAGGGCTTGTGAAGTCAAACTAGTCTTGGATCTGCTCCTGCTTTGTGCTCTGAACAGCAAGAGCAGGTGGATGGCATTTCCGTGCCCTATTATTAGAAGTCGAGGTGAGAAAATAACTTGAGCAGTTCAATGTTAGAAGTCTAATTGCTCCTCTATGTTTTCTGCTGGAGCAGATGGCTGGAAAGACTGGGTCACAGTGTGAATTAATGGTCCAATAAGGAGCAGCCAATTAGGTTGACCTATGCAAACCGGGCCAAGGTTGGACATCCAGGAGAACTTCTTAAACTGCAAATAAATACTAGAGCACTTTATTTACAGCCATCAAACACACTGTTGTCTCTAATTACTTGAAACACCGACTGAATGAGAGGCGTGTCAATAGCTCACTTACGCCAGCAATAAACCAAATCTCTGCCTCCGACACCAGAGCAGCGTCTCGATAACATCATTAAAAACTATCTTGAAACGACTGTCACACACTCACACCCGGCAGCCAATGGAGTCACTGCGCTCTCCAGCTGTCTGCGCTCAATATTCCCTCTGAAAGGAGAGTTCACAAAGAAAAATAGAAAAAAGGCAGCGAAGCTTTTTCTCAGCTTTGAACCATCAGCTAATGCATCTCTGCTGCAGCCCTGGCAGAGAGAGGAGTTTCTTCATGAAGCCATTGTCCTCTCTCTTTGAGCAGAAACAGCTAATGTGCAAGATTTGACTCAGAGAAGGGAGTCAGAGACGATAGGTGACTGGGATGTGCAGCATAATAAAAGCATGAAATGCAATGTTTGGGTAAAGTAGATGGTAGCAGACGATAAATGTGAGAACACAATTTGTTCTCGTCAGTGTATCTGTTTAATTGAAAGAAAACAAATAAATCATTCTGTTATCTTAATTAATCTGCTGTAAATGTTAAATTATCTGAGAGTGCTTTACGTCTGTTTCCACTTTTATTAAACGCGTCAGCGTAAATGACGTGACATTTAATTCAGAGCCTACTTCACTGCACATGCATCCTTCAGACTCATGTTTGAAGCTATAATAACAGGAAAAACCCAAACAGACTCAAACAAATGAGGGGAGGGAATAAAAGCGTACCCTCTTTTCATATCTTAAAAGACGATATATGCTTATTTATGAGTAAAACAAACCCTCATAAAAAAAAGGGGGGGTAATGAAAAAAAGCTCCATCTTTCATCACTCCATTTGCATGATTTCCATCATTATATAATCTCCAGCAGGGACTCAGTTTATCCCTCCACCTGGACTTGTCAGCTGCAGGAATTAGGATGCAACTGTGGTTGACAAGGAGCCAGATGATTGCATTTGAACATGGATCAGATGCATAATTTGATCCAAACCCGCACTGGGGGGGAAATCTGGGCTGTCAGCCCGTTTAACTTTACTCAATGAAATGTGATTTCATTGAGTAAAGGAAATAATAATAATCCCACCTGGATGTTTAATGGGGGGGAATTAGATTAACACAGACTGACAGTCTGAGAGACAACAGGTTGACTTGTTTATTTTATGAACATATTAACTGTGCAGGTATTTTGGGGGGAAAAAACATTCTTGAATTTATCTACTACTCTATTAAAATGCTTTAATAATGAGCAAAGAATATTATAACGAGAATCAGAATAGAGAGAAAAGATTGCGTTCACTACTAAGGACACAACTGTGTAACTGTTTTTTTTCCCTCTCTTATTTGAATGCCTATGCTCAGCCAAACAGAGTGATATATTACAACCTGATGTTTATATCTGTTGCTTTACTGTATCTGCTGTGACATATTTGGATAAAGTAAAAAAATATTTGCAAAGTTCTAATCAGTAATTGTGACGGATTTGGCTCGAAAACTCCGTAACAACAAGATAAAAACAACAAACAACTCGTCTAAAACACGAACCACAGTGTAAGTCGAGAGTATTTCACAGTTTCTCACCCTTTTTGAAGAAGTATATCTCTGGATGTCTCCTCTGCACCAGCCGGGCATCGGTGATCTACGCAAAACGCGCGTCGAGCTTCGTGAGAAAGAGCCGAGTCCAGATGTTGCTCACTTTGGGCATGTTTGTCAGCCAGCTGCAAAGGATCTGTCCGTGGTGCTGAAGTGCTGCTCTCACTGGTGAACTCCTCCTGACGATCCTAGAACTTCTGCCTCCCCAGCCGATCAATCGATCCTCACTCAGAGTAGAAAAGAAGAAGAAGAAGAAGAAGGAAAAAAGCACCGCTGACGACGCGTCCAAAACAACGGGATCCCACCTGTCCGACCGCAGAGGGACTCTGAACGAAACAGCAACGAGGTTTGACTTGGGAAGTTGAGGAGCTGCTGAGAAATGCTGCTGAAGATCAGCTGGATGCAACCTTTCTCTGCGCCTCCACAGAAATAATGACGCGCCGATCTCTCCTGGCCACCCCAATTGTTTCTAGATTCGAGAATAATGAGCCTGCTGTACAGTGAGGGACGCTGAGAAGACAAGAACAATAAAAACACCTTCAAATCAAGCTCCTACCTTCTAATGTCTCTTTTTCACATACTTTAACCATCCCTTTCTTCAACCGAAACATGTCAAGTTATGCGAAAAACGTGAGGAAAAAAAAAAAACACCCACAAACAGATTAGACGAGATCTTTCATCGGTTCAGCTAATTTTAGAAAAGGGAATCTGTTTCTCTTCCTCTCCTTTTTCTCAACTGCTCCGCGAAGGCTGGCCAGGTCCTCATTCACCTCCATCTCATTAAAACTGAATCGCTCTTGAGGTGAGTGGCGAAGCACTTCATAAACTTGAGAGGCACTGTGCATAGTTTGTTTTTCACTACTAAAAGAAGAGGAAAATACCCCCCCGTGGCACACATGCTTGCTGGGGAGGGAATGCTCAGCTGTCCTTGTTCTGCTTTATCTTTTTAATTCACTTTAATTCAGTTCATTTATACGGCGCCAATTTACAACAACTGGCTCCAAGGTACTTTTACAAAAGTGCCTCTTTTCTACACAATAATCTCTGAGCTATAAAAGCTGCACATTTTATTGGTTCTTTCTAAATTACTGTGGGGTAAATTTTACTGCCACAGCATTGCTACCAAATGTTTAACAAGAAATTTGGTTTAGATTCAAGCTAAATCAGTGCCTTGAAACACCTTAGAATTGACTGTCGACATACATAACCCAGCTTTCTATATGTGCATATTTTTGAATCATCTTGCTAAATGATTATTTTAAAAAGGAAATCTTAGATCATGACTAAATTAAGATACACATTTATTCTCATTCAAGCCTCAAACCAGACAGATTTGCTATTATCTCCACAATTTACTTAAAGCTTTTGTATTTCACAATTTTTTTTTTCTTTTCTTAAGCACTGCTGCAAAACACGCTCAGTTTCATTTTTGGTTCACTAGTTAGCCACAAAACAACTTGTGCTTTTCGCAAAATGCCAGAGGTGATCGATATGAAACAGCCGTCGTTGGTGAGTGATGGGTTTGACAGGAAGTGCCCCTAAGTCACCTTCTGACTGAGCCAAAACATTTTACCTGAACCGTAACAATATTACATCAACTACATTTCTGCTGCATAATTAGTGTAGAGTGAAGAAAGAATGAATCAGTTGCACCATTCTGTGTCTAAATTACCATGGCAATCACCTATTAGGCTTTAGTTTGAGCTGGAAGCATTCAGCAAGTAACGGAAACTTATTTTTGTGTGAATTTAGCATCATTGCAATTTCATGCATCCCTTCTCTCCCCACACGCAGACTGAAAAAGCACATCCAGTGTTTCACTGGAAAAAGGAAGAACCTTGTTTCTGAGTACAGTGGCAATTAAAACTGACGAGCGGGTGCTGCTGCTGCTGCTGCTTGTTGCATAATTTCCCCCAGCCAACACAAAAGGGCCAATTTTCTCCTGCAGAGAAAAAAAAAAGAAGAGGAATTGTGGTTTGCGTTGCAATGGTTGAGGGCATGTGGGTGGCACGCAGAGTTTAGATAGGAACATGCCAATTAATGCCAGGCAAAATTACTGGGCAGAGGAGGAAAGTGCTTCAAGCCAACGGTCAGCGCGCATCAGTCTCCCTGCTGCTTTTTCTGCATTGACAGCAACTGAACAATTAGGCCACAATCTACAATTAATTCTCTCTCTGTCTCGATTTGGTCATGCAAACTTTATACACCTGGAAAGCAAGGTTTGTACCGTAATGAAGTTGACTAATTTGTACAATTGTCTGACATTTGTACAATTTGTACAAATGTCATAATTTTAACTAACACATAAAACCGTGTTATTCAGGAGGTACAGACAGTGTTTTTGATAAAAACCTATTATTATTATTTAACTGATCATTTTGGTGTGACAACTGATTCTAGAGTAGACATTATTTTAATTAGAAATGGCCTAAAAGACATAGCCAGTGTTTGTTTACTTGCCCAGGGGAATTAGTTAAATGTTAAAATCTAAAGGTTATTAGATAAAAAAATTGGAAAAAGGTAAACCACCAACTGAATGATGAAGTCATGAGATGTTTATACCTTCTGTCTTTGATTGTAAACCATAGTTTATTTGGTTATTGCTTTCTAAGAAAAGCTTAAAGAAAAACTGATCAAGATTGCCTCAAAAGACAAATAAGTATGGCGCTGTGGACTCAATAAAAAAATTAGGGATGATTTAATATTTTGAACAGAGCTGTGTTTTTATCTGTTTTGTTGTATTGAATCAATTAACATTGTGATTTTGAGTTCCATTTGACACTAAAACAAAAGCCATGTTTTCTGCACGACTGATACCTTTTCGTCTTAAAGTTATAGTAACATCTGCAAAGACAGTCTCATTTACAAGAAAACAGTACATCTTATCTGCACAGGTTGTATATAATTACCGTTCATAATTTAAATGTCTGACTTGCTTCTGCTGTTTAAGTAAAGGATATTAACCTTATTCCCCTCATCTTGTTACCTTGGTGTCAGGAGTTACTTTACACAAAAGTTATTCTCTCTAGCCTATTATTAAGTGTCAAAATAAATTAGGGCAAAAAACAAAAAAGACACAAATCATCAAATTATCATTGACACTAAAAGAGAGCATGTGCAATTTTGCAAATACAGAATTTCTAGATCTTGTGCACAAAATGTACAGTTAGAACCTGGAGTATACTTGACAAAAAGTAAAGTATACTCACTTTTGTAGAGGATTTTATAATTACACAGATAAAGCATCTCAGCGTTTACTCCCAAACTCATCTATCACATTTAAGTTTCTCCTCTGGGATCTTGACTCCGTCTTTGGAGTAATCACCATTTAGATTAAAAATGTAAACACATCCTATAGATCTTCTTATTGTGGATTATGTGATGGGTAAAAGCTCATCACTTTGGTAATTAACAATCAAAGTGCAGCGTACAGTAGATTGATGGATCTCTGAAGCTCTGTGAGTCTGGCTCAGTTTGTGCTTTTGTGTTTTTATCTGCTTCCTTGTTCTGTGAAAAATACAAACAAACAAAAAACACCCAGGCGCAGTGAAATGATCGCTTGTCAGCAAAATAAATCAGCTTAATGAATTGTTAGGCAGCTCAAAATTTCCATGAAGGCTACTTTTTTCCTCGGACATCAAACTGACAGATGAGGCTTGAATATGCACATTTTGTCTTGCAGAAGATCCTATCGCAGTGTTTGTATTTTACTTGATATTCCAAAGTTATTCCAACCTGATTTCAACCATGCTGGTTATCAGATTGTGAACAACAGGTCATCTGATGTGCCATTTGTTTTTACCTTGAAGGTTAAATGAACTTGTAGAGTTTTTGGGTTTCTGATTGCAAGACCCGAAGAAAAACAAAATCCTTGGTCATCTCAAGAGAAAGTGGTTGAAAGTCACATTGAAAGTCATCAATCTTTTTAGAATAGTCTTGAATTGTATTTGATCTTACAATTTTATGTAGCTAGTCTCAATGTATACTTATGAGGTCTTCACAGAACAACTGGATTGATATTGAGATCAGATTGAACACAGATGAACTCCATTTATTAATTAGTTTGACTTCTGAAGGTAATTGGGATGGATTTTATTTAGGGATATAAGAATAAAGCATGCTTTTTGGATGCCTATTTGTAAACTAAATATCAATTTGCTTCCTCTTTACTGTTATTTGCAACATTCTGTTGGTTTAACACATAAAATCCATGCTGGGGATTGCTAACAATGAGGGGAAAAAATAAAAATATTATATCCTAGTATGACGCCTTCATTGGATTAAAAATAAAATATTGCAGGGTGTCAAAAAGTTGCTACCGGCCTGATTTGAAGTGATTTCATGGATTTGTTTCAGAACTTTGCTTCTACTTACGGAGATATGAATATTAATGATTCGCCCACTTGTCTCGGATGCACTCTGACGGTGATCACGTTCTCAGTTTAACAGGTGGAGGAGGTTTTGCAGGAAGAATGTTGCTGAATATTGATTCAGATCAAATGAAACAGGTCTGACACAAACAAATCTTCAACAGTGAGCAGAAGAAAATCTACATCAGGGGGAAAAAAATGTGTACAAATATTCAGTGACACCAGAAGATAAACAAAAAGTCATTAAGCTTGAAAGATCAATTATTATAATTAATTTACAACAGCTTAAAATTAACGTCTTTTCTGAGTCCGTCACAAAAGCATTAATTATAAAAATATATAAACCATTAAGCTAAAATGCATCATGAAATACTGTTTGCTAAATAACAAATTAGTATATTCTTCTCTAGATGGACTAATAAATAAGGCTAGTTATTTACAGCCATAAAACCAGTCACCTAAGTCAAAACTAACAATCAACAGGAAGACAGAGCACATCGCCCCAATTCTACAATTCCTACACTGGCTTCCTGTAGCTCAGAGGCCAGATTTTAAAATAATGTTGTTAGTTTATAAATTAGTGAACGGCTTAGCACCACATTAAAGATCTGCTGCTGTTGTATCAATCTTTCAGACCCCTCAGGTTGTCTGGTTCTGGTTCTGCTCTGCATCCCCAGAACCAGAACCAAACGAGAAGAAGCAGCATTCAGCTTCTATGCACCACAAATCTGGAACAAACTTCCAGAAAACTGTAAAACAGCTGAAACACTGGGTGCCTTTAAATATCAAATAAAAACCCACCTGTTTCATTGACCAATATATTGATGATTTTGATGACGGCACTCGTCAAAATGTTACGTTTGTCACTGGTTTCTAAATTGTCGTCTGCATGTTTTTATGACTTTTTTGTGTTTTTACGATGTAAAGCACTTCGAAGTTCCTTGTTGCTGAAATGTGATGCACAAATAATCTTGATTTATTGATTGAACAGGCACAATAATCACACACAATCTGAAGTAAACATTGTTCAACAAACCTTAAACAAATGTGTGGATGACATAAAGGTTTGAGGGAAAGTCCAAAACAAACCTTTGTTATGGCTTTGTAAAAATCTAAAAGGTTAATTGACAACATCTGAAGTACAATGTTGTCATTTCACTTAATGTGCGAGATCACAAGATGGCAGAATGGCATCATGTTAATCCATCCGAACTAAATCAAAGTACAGATTCCATAGGCTTGTCCAGCCATCACAGTCTTCTGAAAGGAAGAAATGTGGTCAAGACAAAACACTAAAAGTGGATGTTCAAGTAAAACATTTATTTTTCTAGAGTGAAAATCTTTCATAAACCTTAGGTATTTGCTTTCTTCAAGTAAAAATTGTTCTACTGTCAAAACATATCAAATAATTTTGTACATTAAAAAGGGGAAAAAAATATCGATATTTACATTTTCTATGAAATGAGCACAACCAGAAACGATGCTTTTGAAACAAGAACAGTCTGTCTGTTCAAAGTGATGCAGCCTAACAGCTATTTCCATAGCTGTTAAACTAAATGAAAACAAATAAAATCCCAAAAGCTTTGGATCCCTGTTACTTTGTTGAAACTTTGTGCAGTTCTTTCCTGCAAATGCATCTGCAGAGTCTAGCACCAGTTGTCTTTTTATCTGAGGCACAACTGAAACACTCTTCAGTAATAAAAATGCATTAAGCCCAGTGAAAACATAACCTTTTGTAAATATAAATCTTTTTCATTAAAACTCTTTAAACACTGTTGGTGGTTTTGGTTTTTGATAAGAATTATTACTTTAAAACAACACATAGCGTAGCAGTCATTTTTTTTCTTCCTCGGCTTATAGGTCTCCCTGAATCTTTACTCCTCCTCTCCAACGACACCCCACAACTTCTCCGTGGAGACCTCCAGGCTCTCCTCTTTGGGCTCTCCATGTTGTCCTCTCCCTTTCTGAACTCCGCCACTCCACTCCCACTTCGGTTCTTTAAACTGGGCTCCCCTGGAGCTTCTCCCTTTGTTGTCTCCACTCTCTTGATCTCGGATGGGCACAGAATGGACGGAGGACGCCACTGATGAAGTCTCTCTGCTATCCGACAGCAGAATGCCGCTCCCAGAACTGTATTCGCTGTTGGAGTCTGCACCTAAAGCAGCAATGAAACAAAGGGAGGGGAAGGACAGATGGTGAGAGGACATCCATAAACAAACACCACACGAGGAATGAAAGACTGCCCAAAATCTCCATGCTGGGATTCAAGCATAAACACCGCAGGAACCATTTGAGCTGCACTTTGATTTGAGTCCAGAAGGGTTCTCGCTTACAAGTTTGCCTTTATCTTCCAGAAAACAGGTCAATCATTCATGTGATATGTGATTCCCTTTGTTGTTAACCTATTGCCTGGGTCTCAATTTAATAAAAAAAAAAGGAATGCTCACCTTTCCTCCCCCACTTGGTGCATGTTTCATAATGACAAGGCAGCTATAGCATGTCTGCCTCTCACATTTCTCCGTTTGTTAACAAACTCGCAGCTTCAGCACCTTCTGCTGTTAGTTGAAGCCGAAAACCAAAAATAGGCAGTAAAGTGTCTCTAATTAGAAACTTCAACGAGCTTAAGGTTTTAATTGGATGGGATCATATAAGCAACTACTCTGAGGTAATAAAAATGCATTAAGCCCAGTGAAAACATAAACTTTTGTAAATATAAATCTTTTCATTAAAAAGATTTAGATTTTTAATGAATTAACTGAATAAATTAACTGAAAAAACTGAGGTGGGAGTTTTTTCAGTTAATTTCTTGGAGGATTAGAGGGCCAGTTTCACGTCTAAGCGATTCAGTTTGTTGACCTTTTGTCTCCGTTTTTTTTTTTTTTCAGATCAATATATCTTTCCAAAAAACTCAATCAGTTCTAAGCAGCGACACACAAAAAAACTAAACATCTTACAGGTTTTAAAGAGTGCTGGTGACGGGTCCAAATGAGCTCATAAAATGAATTTTGTTTTCTTTTTTGCATTTGTGGATCTTTCACAAACTTGTGAACCCATTTATTGCATCATTAAATATGTAAAATTACCTGATTTTTTTTTTTTTTTTTTTTTTACAGATACTGAGTGTGTGTTTTGATCAGAAGTGTTCACAGATACTTTTACTCTGGATGTTTTCTGACTTCAACAAAACACCAAAATAAATGTTAAAAGAAAGACTTACTCTGTGTTGCGTTTACATTCCTAACATGATTTTAAAAGGAGAAAATAGGTTAATCCTGACAGAGAACATCAACCTGGGTAAAAAAAAAAAAAAAAAAAAAACTACTAAATGACCTTGAAAGAAAACTGATCGTTGGTGGCTTCTAACTGTGTCAGTATAAGAAAAGTTACTGGTGGAAAAAAATATCATTTATGACAGTGAGAACAAGAGTGAAGTACAATTTTTAGTGGAGAAAATCCACACAAAATTATAATTTAACCAGAAGCTCAGTATGATTAATTTACAGCTACCTCATGCATGGGGCTGATGAGACAAAAGAGAAAATTAAATAAATTTAAAAAAGCACAATGGGGACAAGTTTTGTGACTGGCCCCCGAAGCCAGTCACAAAACTTAATCAGTCAGTCAAAGAAAATCCCATCTAAAGTGGGAAACACACAATAGGCATTATGTCTTCATTTGGAGGTGGAATTTGCATTTTGTGGGTTATAGGTTTAGTGGCGTCTTTAAGCACTGGTCACTAGAGGAATTTGATTGGCAGATGGTGCATAATTTAAATAAAAACTACAATGTGTTTTATTGGGTAATCATGAAAGTCAGGCTTAATACACAGAGTCTTAATGCAGACCAAGCGCTCTCTGTAAATCATTTTAGCCTTCCTCAGAGAATTCTAAGACTAAAAGTAGAGCCACCCAAAGTAAAACATAATGGTGGCTGTACAGTGTTGTGGGCATTGCATTGTTAAGCAAGAACAGGAAAGTTGATCAGACTGGGTACAAAATGGATGGCGCTAAGCACAGGGCACACCTTTAAGAAAAATCTGCTGGAAACTGCAAAAAACCTTGGGGTAGAGGTTCACTTTCCATTAGTATCCAACCCTAAACTTGTAGCCAGAGCTACTAACTCCTTGTTTAGATTGCTTTAGATTTAGATTGATATCTGTGTGCTACAACAGTCCAGTCAGGCAGAAAACCTAATTGGCACATGGAAGTTGGCAGCTGTAAAATTCATGACTATTGAGTAACATGAACATTTTTGCAAAGTACCAAAACCTACTAACCACCCTTCTCTGCAACTTTTAGCATATATCTTTTACATTACTGAGTTTTCTACAATGCCGCTTTGGCTTAAATAGAACTGCATGTACACAATAAACAGGTTATGTAATAGCTGAGCACTACTTGCCACAGTTCTTTCAAAGCAGCTTGTGTAAAGTAAGCGTCATGAACAATGACTCTGCTTTGTTTTTGGTTGGACGGTTGCATCAGTGAGATATATGCTTCACATATGCAGCTCACTGCTGTTGTTCAGTTAGCTGAATGTGTAGGACAGAAGCTGAAGTGTCAAAAAAAAAGAGTAAACTTTTGTGCAGGAGAGACAGGTCTATCAAGTTTCTTTAGCAGAAAGTATCTAAAGTTTAGTCAAATAGCCGCAGGATTTGATGGTAGATGCTTATAAAAAAGTACAAAGCAGAAGTTGCTAAGTTGGCAACAGGGAAGGGCAGTGAGGTCTGAAAAAAAAAACAAGGTTTCTACACTTACACTGAAGAAAAGTCAGCGAAAAGGCTGTGTGGAGAGAAAAAGAGGAGATATAAGACTAGTCATTTAAAAATCTAATGCAGAATCAGATTCAAACATGAGTGTTTTTTATATCTCATTCACACTATTTTCATAATCATATTCCTAATATAATCTTATTGCTCCATCAAAGCTGAAAAAATGTCATCTATATGACTGTAGTTGGTTTTAATAGTTATGGCAATTTCTCAATCCAAAACTTCTGCGGAATTTAGGGAGTTCTGATCATTTTACTTCTTCTGCATTTACTTTTGTACAACCTAATAATCCCCTACTGTGAGAAAATGTGGTTATGTGAGCTCCATTTAATCATCAAACAGCAAGAGATCCCTCAAACCCAGTCAGGATCCAAAATCATATTTCACAAGTTGTCTGGGTGAACAGGAATAAAATCACAGTCATTGGAAACAGGTTGAAGCCTAAGGAATAACATAAAGTTAGATTAAATCTGCGACTTAAAGCGGTTCCTACATTTTCTCATCTAAAACATCCATACTTTTCCAGATTGAAATTTTTGTTATTTTTCAGAACATCTGAGCACAAAGAAAATTTACCCATGGGGTTTTATCATAACCCATCCTCTATAAATTGTAAAACAACATGATCCTGAAACTGGCTTCTGATCCAGCAGAATAGTTATTAGTTATTTTTGAGTAAGTTAAATAACATCTACTGTAAGATGCAAAAAAAAAAAAAAATTTTATGTTTTTTACATCTTACAGTAGATGTAAAAAAAAAAAAGACTACTAACCATAAATAAAGATTATTTCAGGAACAGTTTCTTTATTTTCAATACATTTATTTGAAAAGTAAAAACAAATATTAATTTCAGTTTAACTCCTAAACCAGATCCAGTTTTATAACTATAAAATCCCCCTGGTTCTTTTTTCGGTTTGTTTTTTCCTACCCAAATTCATTATTTTTCAGTTTTTACTTTTTGAAAGAAATGTGAATACTCCCTAAATCACTCAGCAAAACAGAAAGAAAAATCAATTTAGGGGAAAAAAGTGTATCAACAATATTAGTGGAATTTATATGGATCCCACAGCATACCCGTGCATTGATGCTAACGTCATACATCACTTTATGACCAGAGCGTGCCTGTCTTCTGGCAGAGTTCCCTAGGAAGATCCCGCACCATGTCAGAAAGCTCAAATTGTCTCAACCAGACTTCTTGAACATCGCAAAAGGGTACAGCAGATCCAACTGGTATCATCTGGGATTTGGAGGAACAAGAGTTTTAAATATTGAATGTGCGGGAATCTGCAGCAACTGTGTGACACTATCATCTGAGTATGGGGCAAAATCTCTGAGGGCTCTTCCCAACACCTTGTAAAACGTATGGCATTCAAAATTAAAGCCGATGTGAAGGCAAAAAGCGGTCCAACAAATTACTAAAAAGTTGTATGCAATAAAGTGGCTGGTGAACGTACATTTGATTACATTTACTTCTTTGCTTTTATTGCTGCTTTTATTGATATTTGTTTGCTGCTCTTATCTATACACTTTAAGTTGCTATGCACTTTGAAATTTATAATTGCTTTAAAGGTGCTCGACAAAAGTGAAGCTGAGATGTGCTGAAACCAAATAAGTTCATAAATAAGAAAACACAACCGAGCTCTACTGAAAATTAGATACATATACTGCTGGACTTGAGCTGTGAGTTATTCCTTTAATATTACCTGATGCTTGACGTGAAGCTGTTCCCAAAAGTCTTAAAACAGCAAGCCAATGCAGCAAATGCAGCATGTTTATAAAGAACTACCACTGATACAAAATGCAAAACCACTTTTACAGCTGAGTGAAGTATGCCGAGGACTGACAGGATAATTGTTAGAATGCTGCCAGGCAGTATGAGGAGCCATGTGTGCAGAGGGTGGGGGTTGATAAGGTCACCGAGACAGGATTGGTATCGAGTGTTTGGGGGATTGCGGCGGTGGCGGGTGGTCGAGTGAGAGTGCAAGTGCGTGTGGAGCCTGGTGTCAATAGACCGAAGAAGCTTCCAGTGGCCTGAATGCTCCGCTGGCTCACTCTGGCTGAAGAGATCCCAGTGTGACAGGGGCACAACTATCTGTCACATTATCATTCAGAGGCATGGACCTGAATGTCACTTCCACTCTGCACTGTGGCCATGACACATGAGGAGCAGGATTTGTCAGCAGCACTCTTGTTTGCTTTGGAGAAAAATGGAGAAGATTCACAGGGGAACTTTTAGGGTCTGGCTTTCTGTTCAGACCGAGTGAAATTAAAATGGAAATTGATGTAAAATTGAGTAGTTAGAAAAAGAAAGAAAATATTACAAGGTATGTTTTAAAATTCAGTAGTATTTTCTTTGTTTGATGTTTATTGTTATTTTAGGTTTTAACAAAACTGAGATGTTATTGTAATTAAAGAGAGGCATCTTATTGAGTTTAATAAAGTTGCAAAAAGGTGCCAAAATTATTCAATTCAGAATTTACATCTGAATGAAAGACTAAATTTGAATATCTTATTGACAAGTGGGCCTTAGCTAAGATGTTACAAGGTTTGGAAGTGATTAAAAAATCTGACATTTTTCTTGAGTTAGAGTTTAAAATATCAACATATTCAAGAAGGTCTTATTGTTAGGCTGCAAAAACAAACTAATCTGAGCAAAAAACTGGCAACATCTGGAGACAATTCAGCAAAAAGTGAAAAAAATAAAAAACCTGATCAAATACATCCAGATTTTTGTAAAATTATATTCATGCCCTTGAAGTAAATGTTTCTTCATATGAACCACTTGTTGCATTTTGAGCTTATGTTGTCAAGCTGCTGTCTTCAGGATATAATTTGATTAGCAGCCAATAATAAGTTTTAAAATGGGTCCATGTTCTGAAGGCTAAAATCCTTTCAACTTATAAAGGCAAGGGTTTCCCATTTATTGCAACAGCTACTGCATAAAGCTTACAATTTTCTTTACCAATTTAGAGAGAAAGAAGTTGAAGAAGTGGGTAGATATACAGTTTCTCAGGAGCTCTGCATCACAGCTTTGTACCATGACTGGATACCTCCTGTGTAAAAAGTCAAATTGTGAAAGTTCCTTGCTAATAGATAACCCACAGTCAGGTGTTAGTGGTGACAAAACAGAGTTTAGATCTGGCCTAAAAAAATCCAAACCGGCCCAACCCTGCAGACAGTTGCAAATCCAACTACTTACCTCTAACTAGAGGCCTGAGCCTCATGTAAACCCAACATATTATTTTAAACTGTTAGTTTAATTTCCTGACATCTAACTTTGCTCTCTGGTGGCTTAGTAAATAAACATTCTCCAATTGTCTCTAGTAAATTTAAAATTAACATTACTTCTTATTACTTTGTATTTTTCTTCCTTCCAAAAAACAATAATGATAGCTCGAGTTATTATTATTAGCAAGTGTTGTTGCTAATCATCTGCTGTCTATCTAATGTGAGATTGACTTAAATCGAACAGAGCTTAGTGGCATCTAAGCAGCATTAATTATACGCTTCAACAAATCTATTGTAAGCTTCATCAACTAACAATAACTCCATCCACTTCTTTAAGATCGTTTATATCTCATTACTATTATTTATGTTTGAGTTCTCTGTATTCTCTCTGAAAACAAGGTTTCCAGGTGGTTTCCTTAAAGCTGCAGACACCCTCTTGGTGAGTGGCAGCACAGCTCCAGCAGAGGCTGTTGTGTTTGGGCTTTTCATTAACACCTAAGAAGGTGTCAGTAACAGTTTACATCTACAGAGCTGCCCATAAACAAAACAGCATTCGATACAAGGTCCAACTCCCTTATATTCAGGCCAAAACATCAAGGAGCCTCACTGGACAGATGGCAGACCAAGACGGCTTTCTTAGAAAATATCTCCTCTCTTCATTTTTGTGGAGCTTTTTAAGGTCCATCAGTTCAACTGATTTGCATTTACAGTATTAGCTGTTTTGTTTAATTTTCCCTGTTGAGCATGAAAACATATCGAAACATATAGACGCTTAAAGGGAAGATATTTCCTTCATGAGTAGGAAGAGATATAAACAGACTATAGCAGCTGTGCCTTACGGTGACCACAGTGCTGTGCTGCATCGGGAATCAGTAAGATCAGGTTAAATCTTAGTTTTCAGAAATAAAGCTTAGTTGCTCAATTGAAGTAATTCTTAATTAAACAATGGAGGAAAAGGGCATTTTGGAAAAACAGCAGCAAAATTTGATGTGTAACTTTCCTTTCCCATTCATGTACTATGTATGAATAAGAACTTAACGGTCAGTAACAGATGAGACATAATACTTGTTCTTTGGAGAACTATTTACACCTTGAGTTATGAAACGTGGTCTTTTTCATATTTTGTCATATTACAGAATCAAGCTAACATTTTCATAATGATTTTATGTGATACAAAAATGCAAAATTGTGCATGATTCCAGGGAGGAGAAAAGAAGAAACATAGTTCTTAATGACTAAAATCTGATTTGTGCACCATGGGTTTGTATTAACCCCAGTCAATACTTTGAAAAGCCACTTTCAGCTGCAATTCTTTTATGATATGATGTCTCATAAACTGAAAATCTGTCAAATTTTTTTTGGCAGCATCATGATGCTGCCACCACTTTATTTTACAGTTGGGAAGGTGTGTTCCAGATGAGGCATTTTTAGTTTTCTTTCACATGCAGCATTGAGCATGTAAACACAAAAGCTCAGTTTTCATCTCATTTGACAAGGGGACTGTATTCTGCCCCCTACAGGATTTGTGGCAAACTGCAAATGGAACTTACTTTCAACAATAGCTTTCTTCTTGCCCCTTTTCAATAAAGGCATTACTGTTCACGAATTATCTGATTTTTGAAGGCAATTGGCTGCCCTAGATTTCTTAGGGGAATCAGAGTGAAGGCAGCTTAAAAAATGGAAGAGCACAATAAATTCAAACCATGTAATTTTTTTTCCCTTCACAATTATAAGCTACTTTGTGTTAGCCTATCATACAAATCCTAATAAAAAACACAAAGGTTGTAGTTGTAATTAGACAAAATAAAAAAGTGAAATATGCAATTGTTCCTGCAATACCAAATCTTCACTCATATAAAAAGCTTCAAGCCATGTGACATTTTTGACACTTATTAAAGAAATTCAATAAAAATGCAAACATCTGTTTGTGCCAGTGCAGCACAACATAAAAGGGATAGCGTACCTGAGATGTCAGTATCACTGTGAAATTCCTCTTGTTCCGACAGCCTCCTTTCTGCCTGTCGTACCTCAGGCACATAAAAATCCCCCTGCCGAGCCAGGGGGACGATGAACTGTATCTGACCATCTCTGTACAGCTCGAGGAAAGGGTGAGCGCAAAGCCTTCGTTCCTGGAGGAGAAATAGAGCACAAAATGTGGTTACTAATATCGAAGAAACACCTGAAGTAGGTGACCAAGTTAACTTAAAAAAATATAATTGTATTGTAAATGAAGCACCATTTATTTGACATCTGACTTCATGAACATTTCTCATGTTTATTGTTCAAATGCAGCACAAAGTACAATCAACAATCATACAGGAGAACAATAATTAAAGAATTTCAAATAAATTTTCAGTCTAGAGACTTGAGGAAATTAAATCACATGTGTAATTAGGAAATACCAGAGGTAGTCCAAACACATAATTCTAAAATAGATGAACTTGCTTTGGCAGTAAGCAAATCAATATGTTTAAAAATAAACCTAAAATCACGTTTAGTTAATTATGAAATCTCAAACATACACAAAATCTAAAATAAAATCAGAAATAATATCAATTGAATTATGATCCAATTAAATGTGGAATAGGATTCATATAAAAAATTATCCAAATGCAATGAAAGACAATAAAATACATCCTTATTATGGCTAACACCTAACTTTTAAATTAAACAATGTAATCCTAACCATCTTCCCAAATCAAATTTCTCCATTTTATCAGGTGGCAATTTCTTAATTTAGGTGTTAGGCATTATTACTATTATTAAGTTTTATTTTTTGGACATTTGGTGGTGATTGTAATAACTTATAAATTGTTCTTGTACAAGTTCAATGAAATGTTGAAAAAATTATCTGCACCCTAACAAAAACACAGATTTTGGCGATGGTGGGAAGACTGTGTCCTTGAACCGGTGAGTTACCTCCGCTCCATCTGTCTCTGTCATTGTGTCCTTGCGATATACCAAATATATTCTGTTTATTGTGCCTTTTCCATGTGCAAAGTCTAAAATGGCAATGCTGATAATACTTGTGGCTCAATTTCCATATTAACCATTGCCGGTCTGCATCTAATCCACTGGAAGCTAAATTCCACTTAGTGTTCCTGAACTCATCACTGATGCCACCCTCACCAGACCAAAAGCGAAATTCCAGAAGATTGTCTACAGACAGACGAACTGTTTGCAAAGAAACAAAATTCTGAATCTGGCAGTGTTGTTTAGGAAGAGACATTATTAAACAAACTGGACTTTTAGCCCAAAGTCAGCCTGGATGAGAGATTTCCTCTGGACTCCTCAGGTGTTGCAGTGACTGTGTGCTTAGCCTCACTTCGTAGCTGTCCTAAAGTGTGTTCCTCTTCATATTCTCAACCCGGTTTCAGAGTGATGCTGATTTCCTGATTATTAATCTTTTTTAATTAATCTTTAGTGAGTAATTAGTTGATCATTAATTAATTAGATTCCTGATTCCATGTATTGCAGCTCTTATTGATTCTGATTGAATTATTTAGCTTAATTGTTCATTTTTCCTGCTGATTCTAAATACATTCTAAATCCTGAGAAACATACAGAAAACTTCTGACTCTTTGTTTAGTACATAACAGACATGGGGCAATAGAAAGGCAGTGGATTCATCATTCTAGATTGATTTTTGATCATTTATGAGACCGGCTGGTTTATAAAGATTAATATATGTAAACATGTGACAATCACTTAAATTGGATATGGCTCCTAATCAGTATACACTGCATCAACATAATAACACGTCCCCTGAATTCAGTCCCATCTGTTTTTCCAGACTGTACAGGTGTTAGCCAAGGTCGCCTCCTCCAACACCCTCACAAAGATAAAAAGCTGGTTCAGAGTTCCACAACAAACACAACACTGCATCTCTTAATGCTGAGGTCTGACAATCTGCTGGGCTCTTTTCCTGCAACTCCACAACTTTGAAGGAACTTGCTGTGACCCTCATTCACCCCAAGGGAAAATGTTTCTGCAAACCTACCATCCTTGGTCTCATTAACAGGTAAGTAAGTCCCTCCCTTCCAGGTTCACAGCACTCCATTGCCCTTGGTTTGGGTTCTGCCAGAGGCTGTATGCCACTTTACTGAAACAGACCTGAAGTATTGTTTCACTGAAAGCAAGTATACTTTTAAGTAGCTAAACAAATCTCAAATTAAGTGAGATGTGGATTCATCTTACCAAATGAATGAGTGAAAATTGTATTCATATAGATTCATAATTCACAGAGTTTTTTTTTATTTTAAGCCTTTTTTTCTGGTCATTTAAATACCAAAATAATTTTCTCAAGACATATCAATATTGCATAAATACAATGAAAAGGGGATATTAAATAGAGAAATATCAGACAACTGATAATGGCATGTCAATGTATTGTACACTGTGAGGCACTGACTCATTCGACCTAGATAGTTTATTGACCAAAGCTTACTGATCATTATAGATGGTATTAGTACATTTAGTAGTGTGGGGAAGTACAAAATCCTGCCGGAAAAACAAATTAGCATCTCATGAAGAGATCTAATCATGTTAGTTGCCAGCTTAGACTTTGGAGTTGAGAAAACACAATGAATAAACACCAGCAGATGACATGATCCTCAAATCATCACTGACTGTGGAAACTTCACACTGAACCTTAAGAAAGGTGGATTCAGGTCCTTAATCTTCATCAAGACTCTGGGAACCTAGTTTTTTAAAAGTCAAAAACAAAATTTTGCTCGGTCTGATTGCAGGATCACCGAACGACCATCCTATCCGTTTTTTCCTGAGTCCAGGTAAAACGCTTAATGATGTCTCTTGCTTAGGAGTTTCTTAACACAAGGAATGGGATAGCTGGAGCTCATGTTTAGGATACAGATATGTGATTACTCTTGAAGCACAGTCTGGGTGAATGGATTTTGCTTCACAATCTTCTCAAGACTGTGGTTATCAATGTAAATAGTGAAGCTTTTTCTACCATAGTTTTTCCTTCCATTTAAGCTTCCATCAATACGTGATCAGCCAGCTTCTTTAGTAAATACCTTTAGTGGTTTACATCCTTGCAAATTTGCTCAATGACTGTCTTAATCATAGAAAACAATACAAAACAAAAATAGACATTTGAAATGTATCACTCTGTGTAATGAATCCACATTTTAATCTTTTTTTTAACTGCTCCTCACCTCGCTTCCCCAGATGATTGAAGTCTCACATTCATTTTTCTAGGATTGTTAGCATTTTATTCACAGCGTCATTTTTTGTATGTAACAGCCGTTGCCTGTTAATGTGCTGATACACTAAAAAGACAACACATTGTAGCTACCAAAGATTACCTCTGTATGACTGATTATTTAATTCAATTATTAGTATTTGAACTGTTTTAGAAAAATGTAAAACTTTGTCATTTATCACCCAAAGTTGAACATTTCGATAACTCTTTCTTGACAGTTCCTACGGGTACAGTCTCAGTGCCTCCAGCTGCTGTCCCAGACTCAAGAAAGGTGAGAGAAATGACAGCCACCATTGCTTAAATATGGAGGAAGGTAGCAGACATCTGAGAACCAGGTTTGTAGATTCGACAGACCAAGGCAAGACAGGCTTTTAGAGAGAAGAGACACAACTTCTGTCCAATCAACTCTCTTACCATCTGTCTCAATCCAATTACGGCAGCAGAGGCAATCTCTCTCACTGCTGTCAGCAAGAACAATGTTGTCACTTTCAGAAATTTCAACATGAATTATTGGTGCCTTTTCCCTTGGAAACATTTGGATATTCATGTTGATTTCCTTCATCAGCCTGAGACAAAAACCCAGATGTATAAAAAAACCCAGACATATAAATGTCCCTGGGTGTATACAGATGTGTGTGCAAAATTTGAGAATCAATTAATGATCAGAAAATTAAATAACAATTAGCCGAAAATGGAAAGTACATGGCTTTCTCTAGGGAAATGTAGCTAACAATATTGGGGAATGAATCCCACCCAGCCTTCTTCAGGTTGCAAATGTAAACTAGAAACATTAGCTGACCTGACTAAATAGCAACTCAAGTCAATACCAAGGTATTTCTCACATTTGTAAATTTTAACACTGTAGCTACATGTTTACTAATGGAGGCTGTATTGATTTAATGACTCACAAACCATCAGAAGTGCCAATAAACAGGTCATTGCTTTCTAGATGACACACCCATATTAAATACTGAGTTCAGCTAAGGTGCTAAAATTCTTTCAAAAGTCAAAATTTAAATTTCAAAAAGCATTCCAGATGTTTCTTGCAATGTGGAGTTCCAACTTCAGAATATAAACATCCAGCTGTCCATACTACGCTTTACCCCAAAACCTGCACAGCTTGAAAACCAAATATTGTAAATTTGATGTCATTTTTTCATTCAGCAGCTGTGTTCTAGTCTCCACAGCCAAAAAGCAATTAAGCAAAACTGGTTAAATATATATCAGCATAGAAACTACAATATAATTAATGTGAAAAAAATTATAATTCATAACTCTTAACTTCTGTCATGAATATTAAGCTAATTGTTTGAACACTGATAAAATATCACACATGCATACAATTTTTTTTTCTCACACGCATATATAAAAGACTAAGATTCCACATATAAACTAATAAAATATAGACTCACCTTTTGTATGTGTGAGTTGTCACGGAAGAGGCGGGGCATAATTCGGA